>JAMKPZ010001790.1:0-44822 GCA_024699675.1 Amphibolis antarctica | reverse complement strand
ATTTGAATCTCCACTATAATTAATAATAAACATAAATAAATCTTTTTTAGTGTTTAATTATAGAAATCACGCATCCACAATTATAAATAACTAATGTCATATTTAACAATACAAATAAGAGGAAATGTTGATTTTACCAATCCTGATTATCTTTGTTTCAAAAAAAATCTGTCATCATCTGTTACTCTAAAAATCATGAAACTTAATAAAATTCTTGTTTTTTCTATGCAAACGGATTTCATTTCCCCTCTCAAATTAAACTTTTCTCAAGTGTACGCATTATAGAACTATAATGACATATGTGATCTATTTAAAACCCCTTTTAAAACCAATACCATATCATTCAAATTAAAGAATAGTGAGTCACAAAATATAATTATTATGTACTTTTAATTTTATATAGTAATTTATTAAATATAAAATAAATTTTTATAGTAAAATTTATAAAAAAAATTTAAAAACAACGCAGTCTTAATTTTCCTTTCTTTTTCTCTAGCACAGCCTTTCCCTCCCTTTCACCGAAAGAATTGTTATAATGTTATAAAAATGATGAAACGTTCTTAAAAAAATTTAACATTGTAAAAAATATTATTAACATTGGTGAAAAATTTATCATTTTTTGTAAAATTGTAAGAATTATTGTAATTGTACCCTCTCTTTTATCCTATTATCACTTGGAAGCTTACAAGGTTCCACCAGCTCCGTTAGTAGATGAGCCGAGGTACAGAAAATGGAAAGATAATTGCATAGAGTGCATCGCCATGTGAGGTGGATGATTCGTGATACAGAGTCGCCACCTTATTTTTGCGAAGAAAATAAGGAAAACTAGGTGGAGAAGGATTCATCAACCATTAAAAGGATAGAAGCGCAGAAACATAAAATAATAGTGTAAAGTAGCATAAAAATGAATGACTTCTGTGAAAATGAGAGATACTGGATAGAAGACTCAAGGTACTGTTGGGGAAGGTATTAGGCACCCCTAGACAGCCTGGGTAATCCCAACCTCTCTCCGGCTTTAAAAAGGAGTGTGATAGTAGTCAGCCTAGCCTATGTCGATAAGGATTCATGCTAGTGGCCTCATCCTAGAGGACTCACTAGAGCATCGGGAGGAGTAGCCTAACACCTTTCGATAAAACAAGTGGGAAACCGTCGATATGAGGATTCATACAAGATCCGACGGGAAAAGAGGGAGAGGTAAAAGGCACGGTAGCTATCACTATGGACCATCGACTGAAAAGCCGACAGTTTGGTGAGACTGCCGGTCGGCATGCCGGAAGTCCGAGTATGGGGCCAGCTTCCACTTGGCATGCTACCTCTCTTTATGGGTACAAGGATTCATGCACCCAGTCCAACCGGGGTTGGTAAGGATTCATGTCGATGGCCTCATCCTGGAGGATTCACCAGGGCATCGAGAGGAGTAGCCTTACTTCTCCCAGTAAAACAAGAAACTACTCGAGTGCAAGGACTCAAGCACCCAGCCCGGTTCGACTTCTGCAAAGATTCATACCAACAACCACATCCTAGAGGATTCACTAAGGCATTAGGAGGAGTAGCCTTACTTCTCCTGGTAAAACGAGAAACTGTGAATGTGCAAGGACTCATGCACCTTGCCCGGTCCAAGTCAGCAAAGATTCATGCCAACGGCCTCATCTTGGTGGATTCACCAGGGCATCAGGAGTAGCCTTACTTCTCCCAGTAAAACAAATGGAAAAGCATAAAACACGCTAGCGCGAGGATGCACGAGAGATCTGGTAAGAGGAGGGAAAGGATAAAGGACACAACAGCTACCACTACAGACCATTGGCTGAAGAGTCGAAGTTCTGGTGAGACTACCGGTCAACCTGTCGGACATCTGAGTATGGGGCCGAATGTACGCCTAGTACGCTGCCTCTCCTACCAGGTGCAAGGATTCATGCACCCAGTCCCAAAAGATAGGAGAGGCGAGAAACATTCGAGGAGACGGTCGTCTATAAGCGGAGACAACGCGTCTAACGGTGGCTTAGCGTTTACGATAAAAAGGAGTATTGAAAAATATGACAGTATAATCATTAAACGCGTAAAGAAACGTGAGTTCTCATATGAAAACCTAGAAAATGAACCATGACAAAACTGATCTCTACTCATCCTTGGAGGATTCACCAGGCAAAGATTCATACCGACAACCTCATCCTAGAGGATTCACTAAGGCATTAGGAGGAGTAGCCTTACTTCTCCTGGTAAAATGGGAAACTACCAATGTGCAAGGACTCATGCACCCGGCCCGGTCCAAGTCGGCAAAGATTCATGCCGACGGCCTCATCTTGGAGGATTCACCAGGGCACGAGAGTAGCCTTACTCCTCCCAGTAAAACAAACGGGAAAGCATAAAACACGCTAGCGCGAGGATGCACGCGAGATCTAGTAGGAGGAGGGAAAGGATAAAGGACACAGTAGCTACCACTACAGACCATTGGCTAAAGAGTCAAAGTTCTGGTGAGACTGTTGGTCAACCTGTCGGACATCTAGGTATGGGGCTAGATGTACGCTTGGTATGCCGCCTCTCCTACCAAGTGCAAGGATTCATGTACCCAGTCCCAAAAGACAAGAGAGGCAAGAAACCTTCAGGGAGACGATCATCTATAAGCAGAGACAACACATCTAACAGTGGCTTAGCGTTTACGATAAAAAAGAGTATGGAAAAGTATAACAGTATAATCATTAAACGCGTAAAGAAACGTGAGTTCTCGTATGAAAACCCAGAAAATGAACCATGACAAAACTGATCTCTACTCGTCCTTGGAGGATTCACCAGGCTGGGAGGAAGGATGTTGGTACCTTTCGGAAGCATATCCGAAGGAATGAACCTGAGAACATCCTTTAACCTTTCCCCTCGTGCGTGGGGAAGGTCCAGTTCGATCATGATTATGAGATGCATGAAGACTAAAGAAAAAGATTACAATGAGAGAGAGAAGGAGACCATCCTCCCTGGCATGTGCAGCATTGCGCGGGCCCAAGGAGGGGCTCCTCTGGCTAGAGGCGTAGGAGGTTTACCTACAAAGGAAGCTGGCGACGGTCAAAAGATCCTCGCTCCGGTCAGTGCTCCCAAGAGTCCTTTGTCCTTCGATGGGTTCAAAAGAGAGTCCTTAATGAAAGCCTTAAAAAAAAAAAGCTCTCCTTCGAAAACTCCAAAAGCCTTCTTTTTTTTCTGCATGGAAAGGGCGTGCCCTTATATAGGGAATTACCTTTCATACAGGGTGATCCAAAGATGGTAAATCAGGGTACGTTTTGATTCGATCCCGTGATTTACATCATTCATTAAGTGTGAGATTCAAGTGATTGATCCTACGGCATCTTGATGTTCGTGTTGAAATGTATCATCTAGACATCAGCTAGTGGTGGGGCCAATGGGCCGATTGTCGAGTGGAAGGTATTGGTTACCGGGATCAACCCAGTCATGGGTTTGGCACGCAGAGGGGCTCGATGTCCGACTGGGAGAGCGTCCAACATCTCAATCAAGAATCAGAACTTAGCCTATGGTTCGGGGGGTAGTAGAGTTTCCCTTTTCACTAAAGGAAAATCCACCGTTCCTCTGAAACTCCGCTAAAATCGGAGAGCTAGCCTTAACTCTCCGATGAAATTGGGAAGTTAGCATAAAGTCCCAAATGTGTGGATTCAAGGGGGGGAATGCGGTGATGGGTAGATGGGATTGGGTACTGGCTTACGAACTGACTGTTGTGTACTTTGCCCCAAAACTCGGTCTCGACCGAGTGAGAAGGGGTAATGAGCTTTACCATACGATCGTCGTAACATTACAGACTTTACTTTATACTTGGCCATAACTTTACATGCTTTACTCTATGTCCAACCATAACTTTACAGACTTTACTTTATAGCCAACCGTAACACTATGGACTTTACTTGATGGTTTGCTTAAATTAATGAATGGAAGTGTCGAAAACGGCACTTCCATCACATAAAGCTCAATATTTGCGATAGTTCTGTCTGGCCAACGGAATAGTCGCGAAATATTGCAAGTGTTGGCGAGAGTTCCGTCCTAGAGACGGAACTGCTAGCTGATCTGCTTTGCTTCGACGAGCGGTAGGTGTGCTATCAAGTACCTGCGAGCCGATAGTCGTCTTCTTCCGTCAAGTCCCTTGAAAGGACAAAGGGGAGTCCTTCTTGCCTGGGAAAGAGTTGGGGAACCGACAACGAATGTGATATACTGACTAGTTGATTGACTACCATATATTTTACCCGACAATCTGCTGAGCATGGGGTGGGTCAACAGTAATACGTTAAAACTTGATAAAATATTTTTAAAAAATATTCTAACATTATAAAAAAAATATTATTCTCATTGTAATAAAGAAGTATATGATTTTTCATAACATTTAGAAACTAAAAGGGAAAAAACGTTTATTACTTTTGTAACGTTATAAAAATGATTGTAATATTATAAAAAATAATAAAATATTCTTAAAAAAAGTTATAATATTGTAAAAAAAGTTTGACAACGGAAGTTGAAAGTAAAAAATGTTCAGCTTAGCGTTGTAAAAAGTCAATAATTTTTTGTAAGTAAAAAATGACGCACATTGAAGAATAAAAAATCTAATTTTTTTTAAAAAAATATTAAAAAATTTACCAAAGTAACCAAACAAAAAAAATGTAACGATATATGTTTGAGATTTTTTGGCATTTTTTTATTTTTTTAGAAGAACATCAAAGCCGTGTTGGACGGCCGATGCCCCTATCATCGGAACGGTAAAAACACTTTCCTGCTCCGGCCATTTAAGGAGGGGTTTGTTTCTTACAAATTAATGAAAAAATAATAATAATTTTTTATTAAAATATTAAAAATTTAAAATATTTTTAATTTTTTAAAAATTAAATATAAAATTTTCTATATTTTTATAAGATGTACAAATGATCTAATTAAATTTTTTATTTTCAGATTTTTAAAATTTTAACAATGAAAAAATTTCACAAATTTTCTTTTTATTAATTTTTAGAACACACAGATCCCTCCTAAACCTACTTTACAGAGTTGTTAATTGGGTATAAAGAACCTAATTAGGTTAATATGTGGTATAATTTGATAAGTCGTATTTGTATTGTACTTTTATATTTTATGATATCATCTATTTTCGATACAAAGGTTTGCACGATTTGAAACGAAAATAATTTTATAATTTTATTAAACTTTATATTTATTTTAATATACTTTTATTAAGTTGTATACATTGATATAGTTTGGTGATTTAAATTTATTAATAGATAATGTATGATTGTAACTTTAAATTTTATATTTTATTTTTTTTAATATTTATAAATTATGTTATGTTCCTGAGTTCGAATCTAAATAAACCATACTTGACTTGTTGACTGAAAAATCATATATGATTTGACTTCATACAAATAATATCAAATTTACAAAAAAAAATTCAAACGTAACGTGTCAACACGTGAAAAGTTTACCACGTGCTTGTTGAAATATCATTTCAACAAGCACGTTTCAAATATTTCATATGAAAATCTGAAATTTAGATTTCGTTTGATAAAAAAGAGTTAAATTTAAATCGTAGTATTGATTTTTTATAATAATTTATTAAATATAAATAATTTTTTATAATAATTTTTTT
This sequence comes from Amphibolis antarctica, assembly GCA_024699675.1. Lineage (NCBI taxonomy): Eukaryota > Viridiplantae > Streptophyta > Magnoliopsida > Alismatales > Cymodoceaceae > Amphibolis > Amphibolis antarctica. The sequence goes on along the minus strand of JAMKPZ010001790.1, from coordinate 39,205 downwards.
TTAAAAAAAAGTTAAAACGTAAAAATATTATAATATTATAAAAAATATTAGTATTATTGTAATAAAAAAGTGTGAGTTTTTATAACATTGTAAAAAATTATTGACATCGTAAAAATTATTCTTATTGATAAAAAAGTATACAATTTTTTTAATATTGTAATTATTCTATTGTAAAAAATAATAAAACTTGATCTTAAAAAAAATTTTAAGATATTATAAATTTTTTTGTTAACATTAGTAATAAATTTAACATTTTTGTAACGTTGTAAGAATTATTGTAAAAAAAATACAATGTTCTTAAAAAATGTTATTTTCGTTATAACAAAGAAGTGTATAATTATAAGATTTATTGTAACATTATAAAAAATATTTTCATTATAATAAAGAAGTATTTAACTTTTTGTAACATTGTAAAAAAATTATTGACATATAAAAGAAGAATAAAATTTATAACATAATAAGAATTATTGTAATATTATAATATTATAAAAAACAATAATTATATTAAAAAATATTATTAATAATTTCATCATAAAAATATTATTATATTAATTCTTTTTTTTTCAGAGATCCTTCGAAACATCCACTGATATAAAAGAAATCATAAATTTACAACATGTTTACATTTTTTTTTATAAAAGAAAGTCATCGGAATCCGTGTAAAATGACGCACCAATGAATATGATTTATAACGAAATAATCGATCCCGACTCCACGAGACCGAACGACTTATCTTGACCCTTTTTTAATGTGTTTCACTTGAACGAAAATAAATTTTTTAAGTTTATTTTTACCGTAAGTGCTGTATGAATTAACAGTAAAAATGAACTTCATTTGGAACGTTAAGAAACAGTAAAATTTCAGACAATGCTCGCAACTTTTATTAAAATTCAATTATTAGAATAATCTTTAAAAAAGAGGGCTTCAAAATATGCGATTATCAGAAGCACTGCATCAGCTTGTTACTAATAACTATTTTAAAAAATTGATTCAACCCGACAAAAACCTCTCGGTGGGAGCATCCTGATGGCAATGGTAGTGAGTATTAAATAGGTGATGGTCAGTTAATTATCCAATAAGTCACCGATGAAAAAAATGAAAGGGTATGGAGCCATCTGCAGGGTTTGATAGCCCACAGATTAATTGATTCCATCAGGAATAATTTTTAATTACGTGCAGAACATCGACACGTATGCTTCTCACGTTCGATGCAACACGCAAGCAGGCTTCTCTTTTGTTTTTTTGTTCAATAAGACGTTTTCATCTTGACCTGTAATTTTCTTTTCGAAATTCGTAACAGATTGTGATTTATAAGTAGATTGGGCCCGTTTTCATCTTGTACTTTCTTGACCTTATACATTTTATTCAATTTCTCTTGACAATTACTAAACTTGTGGCTACTATAGTAAAAAATAGTTACGAAGACTACTTCCTCCGCCATCTTATACGTTCACCTAAAAAATTCGAAAGCATGCAAAAGGTGGAATAATAGGTGAAATGAGAGTGATTTATCATATTTTTATTACTACATGTATAATTTTAATTTTACATATATTTTTATATATTATTATTATCATATAAATTTTTATCTTATAATTTATTATATAATTTAAACATCATTTACGTAATTATTTTTAATTCAAACTATCTAGAGTTATTAAAGTTAAAATTAGAACAATTAAAATTAAAATTTTATTAACAAACGAAATCATAAACATGTATGTAAAGGAATTACAAGCATGTTTGGCCGCTTGGGATCATTTTTGTGCATACGTTTGAACGAATTATACGATGAAAACCTGTAGAATATATGAAAGTAAAAATATTTTTTTAAAAAAAGGCATTTACGATGATATTTACGGTTTTCTTGAAATTCATATTTTGGTCCTTGAATAAAAACAAAAACCGATAGCCGAAGCCGTCCTCGAAATAAGTTGATATTTACGGTTTTCTTATTTATGTGACGACAAAACCAGCGGCGATGATCGCTGGTATGGTTGAGAAACGACTACGGCAGATGCCGATGTCATGGCTGACGGAGGCCGACGGGCACGGATGGAGGCTGCCGTGTCAGCTGGCATTTGTCGCTGGCGTGATGGTTGTCGGCTTGCCTGTCCTTGGATCCTTGCGGTGGTTGGCGTCGTGCTACTTCTCGCCGTCAAGATCTGATCCATCCCAACACGCATCCCCTTCGTTCCTACGCTAGGTCGAGCTAGGGCATGCGATCACGTTCCTTTTTTCTATCCGGAAGGGCAGCTATCGTGTTCAACACACGTTATATTACTCCATATTGTATTTGGTGGCATCGTATCGTCAATAAGAGGGCAGGTAGAGATCATCATCCATTGCACATTTGGGCGTATATAAATAAGAGAGCAGTTCGGGCAGTGATCGGATAAGCGGAGAGGTAGATGTTGCATCGCGCCTTTCGCTTCAACGGTCGTCTCCACCCCGTCCGTCCCCCTTCGTCCTCTTCTTCATCCACCGTACCTGGTCGTCCTTTGTCGTTGATCAACGATCGCCGTCACCCCCGCTGCATATCAGCAGGAAGGGCGAAGATGACGACCTACAGCGCCGATGGGGTTTCCCAGTCCGCCTCCTCCCCCCCGAAGCTCCTCTTCCGCCAGTTCTTCGAGAAGGATTCTTACACCTACACCTACCTCATCGCCGACGTCGCCCACCCTCAGAAGCCCGCGCTGGTACGATTCATTTTCTTTCCAATTGATGTTGATACGCGATGTAAGAGATTTTTTTGCATTGTTGCTAGATCCGATCGGTTGAGCAGCCCATTCTTCATTTTTTCTGTAAGCTACGACTGCACGCTTGCATGCAGCAAAGAGGCTAACCACTACTATCATTGTACGTGTTTTTTTGCATGTGTAGTTGATCGATCCGGTGGACAAGACCGTGGATAGAGACTTGTTTGTCGTCAAGGACCTCGGCCTGAACCTTGTCTACGCTCTTAACACTCATTGCCATGCCGATCATGTCACTGGAACCGGACTCCTCAAGGTCGTCGGTCGTCCTCCTCCAAATCATCCCTGGGCTCCTCAAGATCATATTTCTTCCTTTTCTTCTCGAATGTTTGCCGTGGATAACTGTTCTATTTGAACAGATCGTTTTATTCTCTTTCCTTATGTACTGTACTGCGCTTTTTCAGGTTAAGATGCCGGGCGTCAAATCCGTTATTGCTAAAGAAAGTCGTGCTAAGGCTGATTTACAGATAGATGGGGGCGATAAGATTCGCGTAGGCAATCTCGTCTTGGAGGTATAGTATTCTTTCAACATTTCCCGTTTGATTCTGCCGATTTTATGCTATGTACTTCTAGAAATGGAACTACTGTAGCACAATGTTGTCTGTTCGGGCATTCTTTCCGAACCTGAGGATGTGTGCGTGAGAAGATATATTTGATTTCAGAACGGTGCTGCATTGAAATTTTCTCTACTTGTGTTGTTATACATGGAATTTGAATTGAAATGGTACATCCACAGGTGATGTTCTTCCCAACCTATGGTCCCCTTTATTTATTTTCTTTTGGCGTTGCTTTAGGAGATTAGAATTCACTTCCAACTGTTCAACATCCCATTGTTGGAATAGACGACACAAAAGGTTATGTTATGGCACACCACCACACAGGCTCATGACGTTGTATTTATAAGCGGTTACAAAGAATAATGGTGACCCCAAGGACGTTACAGAAGGGGAATCACCAAAGGATTGTGTACATAACGTTAACAGAAAATAATTACAGCATTAAAGAAGGTAGTAAATAACATTCAACACACATTTGGTCATGAGTTGTATGTATTCTACCTTGATTTAAACTTCAAACATGCCTTTGCCACTAGTTTTGTCTACTCCCTTGTTTGACGGTTACACTTTCAGTTTTACACTTTTACCCTCAACTTATTGTTTCATTCACCAGAGAAACTATTGTTAGTCATGTTGTTTGAGGACAGGAGAGCTTTTTTTATTATTATTTATCTACATCGCCATGAAACTATCGATGGTTCTTAAGGTACCTTTCATGCTTACAGGCCCGCCCCACCCCTGGTCACACTGCAGGTTGTATGACTTATGTTACTGGGGATGCACTAGGTCAGCCACGCCCAAGGATGGCCTTTACTGGTGATGCTTTGTTGATACGTGGCTGTGGAAGGACTGATTTTCAGGCATGCCAATGAAATTCTACCAGCATTATATTATTTGTAATTGAATTAAATAGATAACTCAGTACATCTAACAGACCAGAGTCTTATATGCCTCATTTATTTATGTAGAACTTCTCGCATAACAATTATGTTATTAGTTCACACTAATAATTGGAGCTTTTCAGTCAGTGATATGGATCTTACTTGCTATGTAACTAGCTATTTGCACATTCAAACACTTTTTATACTGAACATGTTGGTCATAATTGAGCTATGACTTCTGTCAAGCAATATTTGAGCTATGGTACCATTTAAAGTTTGCACCAGATTGGATAACTAGATTTTAATCTCTTGCAAACTTATGATGAGTGTGGGACTATTCCTAATCAAATAACTTATTTCGCAGGGAGGAAGTTCAGAACAGCTATATAAATCTGTGCATTCACAGGTAGAGTGTGAGATTTGGACATAGTCTTTGTTTTTCTCTTCTAGTGTGATAACTATAAAATACGAGATTTATACTGTTGCAAATAGGTTGATGTTCCTTTCCTTTGTCTGTCTTCCCATAGATATTCACTTTGCCCAAGGATACATTGGTATTTCCTGCTCATGACTATAAAGGTTACACGGTAAGTTGGATATCTACTCTTTGTCTCTTGACCTATCTTACCAGCTTCTCATACTATTGCTTGTATGTACTTAGGTTTCTACAGTTGAAGAGGAGATGCTCTATAATCCTCGTCTGAGCAAAGATGAGGTGAATAATTTTGTACTTTTCCCTGTTCCATTTGTTGTCCATTCTTTGTTAACAAGTAATCATAAAATCATTCACAAGCAAAATAAGAATTACTAATGGATGACTGAGTTTTTTGAAACATTAATAATGTTTGAGTATTGAGAGGTTGGATGTCGTTATCTTGACTTGGACATCTCATATGTTTTCTTGATAATTCATTACATGACCAACCTAGAATTATTCCTATTGGGTTCTTTTATCTGTTTGCAGTAAATTCTCAATAGTGTACTATTTAAAAAGGAAAAAAAGGCCTAAATATTCTATAAGAAAAAGGTCCTAGTAAAATATCTATCTATCAAAAAACTTGCAATTTCAGCCAAGTAAATTAGCAGTAGTACTTTAGAAGAAAGTTGTTGCAAACAGCCAAGTAAATTCATTGTGTACTGACATTTGGTGTTTTTTGAATTTTGTTTGCAGGAAACCTTCAAGGATATAATGAAAAGTAAGTATCTATTATAAATTAGAAATGCTTTGTTGTTAGAAGCATTCTTATTGATGTAAATCCCTAAATTGGTGTACCATGTAGATCTCAACCTACCATACCCAAAGATGATTGATATAGCCTTGCCTGCAAATTTTGTATGCGGTCTGCAAGATGCCAAGATGTGATATGCAATCTACTACAACTGTTTGTACTACTAGTTACCCAAAATAATTCTGATGTGAGAGTAGCAGCAACCATCGTTGCTTCAGTTTGTTTTTTGTCATTGTAGACTTCATTTATGATTGGCAACGATCGTTGCCAGTCATATTCTGTGTATTGCAACCTGATATGTTGTGCTGTGGTAGTTGTGGCGTACTAGTTGTGTGGTTCTGTTTCTGTACTAGTTATGATTGCCAACAATATAGGTATACAGTTGGCATAATTGATGTTGATCTTCAGTACATTATTTGTTTTTCATGGATTAATTATCTTTTAAGTTTCGGTGCTTTAGGTGTAGTGTTTGGATTTTTTTTTAGCACAACCATATTTCAATTGCCCAATTCAATCAAGAATTAATACATTTTTAAAGGATCTAGTTTAATAAATTTAGCCCAACCTATTGATAATCCAGGTGTGGTGCCAATTTTTCCTGTTACCAAGTGTTTTCCTCGTAACCTATATTGTTGAAATCCACAGAGAGAAAAAATTGGTAGATGTAACTTTACAAAAATTACTTTATTTGTAACAATAACTTTGTAGGTGAGGGGGGTGTTCAAACAGTGGAAGTTAGCCCTAAGCCCTCTCAAATACCTACTTTAAAATTAGCCCTACTGATGATGACTAATAATGTTCATGAGTAGATCTCTTTACATGATACTTGCTTCAATGAAAAGGATAAAACCATAGCCATTGGTGAGGTTTTAACCATCTCTAAGTGGAAAAAAGTAACTCTTGGAGTTATGTTTATCTAACAAGAAAAATATGTATTTATTTTTAGACCATTTTGAAAAAATGATAAGAATTTATTTTTATAATGTTTGTATTTATTTTAATATTTAAATAAAATATGTAAAATTATATTTGTTTACACCATGATGTTAGGAAGAAGTGGTTGAATACTTGAATGACTTCCCTGACACCGTACGTATTCTTTTACATGATAAGGTTTCATTTGAAAATAGGATTTACAAGAGTTTTTACTATATAAAATATATATTTTAATAAATTATATAATAAGAGTAAAAAATTTTACTGTAACTATAAAAAAAAAAAAAAAGAATTTTCTTATTTTTAAAATCATGTCTAAGTTAACTGATTGACTTAGTTAAACAAAACCTAAGGTTACGTTTGATGGGTTGGATTACCTATTTCCCAAAGGTTAAACAAGAAGACCAAGATGAAATATAAAAATATATTATTAACTTTATACAATAAAAATATCATTAAATTTCATTACCAAAATACAACCTAATTTTATTTCAAGGACCGACATACCTCGCCACCTCCCAACCTGCCAACTACAACATTTATTGATCATCATTCAAGAAACCAGCAATCGAATTTAATTCTTCATGCGGTATCCATTCAATCGCCAAACCGATTTCTACCCATCTGTCGATCAATCAATGCACATTGACGCCATGCAAAGCGCATTAAATACCGGTGCGACGAGACCCGTCAAGTGAAGAGAAGAACAACAACAACATGTCGACGGTGGTGGTCACTCCAGGGCAGCAGATCGAGAGCCATCGGAATGGGGCGGAGGCGTACGCCGGAGACTCCGAGCTGTGCAGGAGGAAGACGGTGGAGCTGCTGGATGCGTTCCACCTCCCGCTGGGCCTCCTCCCCCTGGAGGACATCGAGGAGGTGGGGCACAACAAGGACACTGGCTTCGTGTGGCTGAGGCAGAGGAGGAAGAAAGACCACGCCTTCAGGAAGATCAACCGGCAGGTCACCTACGCGCCGGAGGTCACGGCCTTCGTGGAGGACCGCCGGATGAGGAGGATCACGGGGGTGAAGAGCAAGGAGCTCCTCATCTGGCTCACCATCAACGACATCTGCGTCGACCAGAGCGACCCCACCAAGATCACCTTCAAGACCCCCTCCGGGCTGTACCGCACCTTCCCCGCCGCCGCCTTCGAGCCCGAGGACAACGACTACGCCAAATGATCAACTCCTCCTTTCTTCCTCTTTCTTCCGCACTGCTTACCGCTACCAATAACACAAATGGCTATGTGCGTTTTCATCGTCCTCAAGGGTCAAGTAATCACAATGGGGTTTGAATAATGAAGTCAAATTGCGTATGTCGATTGGTTTGAATAATTGGGCAATCGCAAGCATGATTTTAAATACCACTCCTCAAGTCGTCAACATTATTGCATATATAACGATGGCAAGCGTGTGGGCTTGTCAATCAAGCAGAAGCACTTGGGGATTAACAAGCTAGATGGTGGCGTAAGCGCCTTCCACCACGTCGAACATCATCCATATCTCGTTCACTCGGTTGTCGAACTCGAAGGGCGAATTGTACTGTGCAACCGTGTACATGGTGGTGTGGTTCCCGCTGCGGCCTTTCTCAACGGCAGACCCCCAGACGGATCCTTGAAGGCTCGCCTGCAGGGCGGCCGCCTCCACTGCAACGTCGTAGTCCTCCACGAAGCCCCCGAACTGGCGCACCGCGGCGTACTTCAAACCCCATTTCTGGAGATGCAGGCCTTGCGCGGGAGGAGGATTTGGTTGGTTGGCTACCGGAAGAAAAAAGCTGATGACGAATGATGATGCACAGAAAGGCCCGTCGCTTGGGAAGACTTGGGTAATCACCGGCGCCGTCATCTCGATTATTTGTCCGTAATCATTCTTCCCTTGTATGTAATTGAACAACCTGACATGCAAGCAAATCGAATGTATAGCCAAATCAAATCAAATCAAATGTATAGCCAAGAAATCAATTCGATTCCATGAGAAGCAGATGTTGGTAACTGAAAGGAGGGTGGCGTGATTGGACCAAGGATCCAAACGAAAAGAAAGATAAAAAAAATACGAGTGTCCTGGGGAGGCCTTTGATCAAACAGATAATGCGCGTGAAAAAAGAAGAAGACGGAGTAGACGTACTGGAGGAATCCGGTCCTTGTGGCGGAGACGAGGGAGATGTCGTCGATGGGGGAGGTGGAGGTCCATGCGGTGGAATTGAAGCGGCGTATCTCGTAGTCGGCGGCTCTGTCGACGACCTCGAACTTGGGGCATTCGATGCTTTTGCAGGAGGGAGGGAAGACGACGGAAGCGGAGGAGAGGACGGCGGAAGGGGAGGAGACGAGGAGGAGCTGGACCGAACAGGCAAACGCGAACAACGACGCAATCGCCATGCCGATGCCGGTAGGGGGAGGGCGAGGAAGGATAGTAGAGTTCGCCGGCGGTGCTGGTTGTTCGAGCACAGCGTTAGTTATCCAAAGGCAGGCGCCAAAATGAGTGGCGTGGACGGCGGAGACGTCTCTACTCTCATTTCCGTTCATCATTTTTAAGCGATTTGTTTTAATTTTAAAGTAATATTTTAAAATTTTATATTGATATTATGGTGTTTTTCTTGGAGATAATTTCTTTTAACTTCGAAAATTAGATAAAATTAAAGTTAAAGATAATTTCATAAACAGAGTTGAAATTATATAATAATTTTTGTAATAAAAATTTATATATTAAAATTTATAGTAATAATAAAGTTGAAAGTGATTTTATAAACTAAAAGAAGCTAAAAATAAACATAACTTATATCTTGAATGAATAATATTTGAAAGGAAGAGTTGTAATATTATAAAATTTTAAATTTAATTTTGAAGAATCAATTTTTAAAATGTAATGTAATTAATATTTGATAAGTTATTTATTATTTATGTTGATATTTTATTTTTATAAATGATTTTTTATTATAACAAATATTTTAAATATATATTTGTTAAAATCTTCACATATTAATGATATTTTAATCATAACTAAATATATTTTTCATTATCATAAATATTTTTACATTACACGATACATTTCAATATTATACCATACATTTTATATTTTACATTTTAAATAATACAATCAAAATAAAAATACATATAAAATACTAAGAATGAGTTTTTTTTGTTTTTTCCGTGAAAAGAGCAAATGGAACGTAAAAGAGCAGTTCATCACGTACTTCTCGTATCTTAAAAAATATACTTACAAAGAGTAATTATGTTAGATGTTATTACAGTATAAAGACCACATGTATTTATTTAGACTTTGTTTGTTAACGAGATAAGGTAAAATAAAGTAATGCATTGTTTTTTTTAACGTGATTTTCGAAGTAACATAATTACTACTTTTCTTTTTCTTTTTCTTTTTCATTTATCATTACGTAACAAAAAAATTTTATATCATCTCATTAGCAAATATAACTTTAGTTTCTTTTCAGAACCACTCCAAATTAGTCTAGAAGTAACAGATTCCTCCAGATAAATGCATCCTTCGTATCAACTTATTTTAAAAAAAACAAATATTTATAAAATGATTTTCCCAAATTCAGGAAAAAAAAAACCACAGTAAAGGAACGATCATGTGTGATTGTTGATGGCAGGCCGGTGTTGAGGCCCATAAGACAAAAAGGACCTGTTTTGTTGATGGCAAGTTGGGGTCAAGTCCGGCCCATAAGATAAAAAGGACTTGTTGATGTCAAGGACGGGTCGAGATCCGGCCCATAAGAGAAGAAGCATCTGTTTATCTGGAAACTTCTCCACTGAACCAGACAAGGCGAACCATAGGATGTGCATATAACCCCGTTAGGGCAAATTCTCGTCGCCTCTCCTTCCTCCTGCCGTCAGGGTTTGTCTGCTTCCGGATGATGGGGATCGGCGAGGAAGACCTCAAGCTCGACCTCGATGAGCTGAGGGAACTCCAAAGACTCGCCAAGAGGCCGAAGAACGTCTCCCTCATCTCGTCCCACGTCAATTCACTCCAACAACAGGTTCCTGCTAGTCCATCATTCTTTCTTTTCTTCTTCCTATTCTTCTTTCCTTTCTCACTGCTATGAGCATTTATCCCTACGGTTTCTATGATGTCGTACTTGTTTTATGTTGTTTGCACGAACTCAGTTGTCATCCAAGGCTGCCGCTTCTCCTGCTGATGCTTCCAGTGGCTCCACATCCTCCGCTCCAGTTCCTTCCAAGCCCACCGTCAACTATGTCACCCTCGGCTCCTTCAGCTGGGACCAGGACGACGACAAGATCAAGGTGTGTTCTTGCATGTCCTTCCCTCGATTCTTACATGACTTTCCTCTTTAATCGTTAGGTATCTTTTATGTGATGTGATTGCTGCTTGCATTGCAACAACAGATTTATGTTTTCCACGAGGGCATAGATGAGGACAAGGTTGACGCCGTTTTCAAGCCAATGTCTGTTGATATCAAGTTCCATGAAGTCCAGGGCAAGAACTACCGGTGCGCCATACCCAAGCTCAACAAGGAGATTGTTCCCGAAAAGTGCAAGGTCCTTGTCAAGCCTTCCAAGGTAATCGTAACGCTCTATAAAGCCTCGAAGGGAAACTGGCTCGATTTGCACTTCAAGGAAGATAAGGTATTTGTCTTCTTCCTGTACTTCTTCTCTTATTTCAATCACTGCAAACTTATCTTGCACGACTTCGAGTAAATCATTGGATTAATCCACACCGTAGATCACAGGAGATGGAGACATTGATGCAATGTAATATAGTGAGTCCCCACGTCTCATTTGTGTTAGATCAAAGACGGTTCTTATGGTGAAGGGTTTTACAGGGAGGGTGAAATGTGTTTCTTCACAAATTAGGGGTTACAACGATATATATTGGGATAGCATATATAAAAAGATACCCAATTATCCTATTGCAATAAATCATGCTCGGTTTTAATACTCTAACAGTTGAGATTGATACTCTAACAGTCCCTCTCAGGTTGGTGCATATATATAAATCATACTCGCTTTTGATATAAAGAATCTAGAAAACCTTGATACTCTAGCTTTTGATGAAAATATCAGTTAATTGTTCCAAAGATAGAATGTACAATGTGGAGATAATCTTATGCATCATTGTCTCAAACATAGTGATAATCAATTTTAGCATGTTTTATTCTCTCACGAACAGTAGGATTGTTGACAATGAATATATTTGCATAGTTTTAATGCACCTTCATAAGTTACTTGCTTGTCACAATGCATCTCCACAGGCATTTCAATTGTAAAATCAAATTCCATTGGGAAAAATGTGACCTGCATCATTTCTTAAGTAGTTTGAGGCATACATATATACTTTTTGTAGACATATTTAAATATTGGATTTTGCCTTTTGTTTTGTCGTGTCACCGGGTTTTCATATGTTCTGTAACCAAAAATGAAATTTTGGCTACCCTGAGCATCCACATATTGAGTCTGAAAACTTTTAGGTGATTATTCTTCTTGTTGATCAATCTTTTGTTGGGGGTGTTTTAATATAGGTTGATCCTCCAATAGTTCCTTCGCAATAAATCGCTCTAGGTTTACACATACATTGATAGAGTAAGTCAACTGCATAGGTGGTGTTTCGTTTAGAAAGTTGGATCCTTTGACATACATGAAGTACCACCTTAGAAAGTTGGATTCTACTTTGTAAGTATGCTCTTAAGTTTGCATCCTAGGGGTCTTATATCCTGCACTAAATCCAGAGCATACTTTCTTTAAAAAAGTGAGATTCTTCTCTTGGAATAGGCAACTTGATGCCTAAGTAGTAGTGTGGTTTCCTATTTCCTTAGGGACAAAATGTGTTTTAAGGTACTCTTTTGTTTTTGTTGTTTTTTGTCACCAAGTTATCACCAAAAATACACCTCTTGTTTCCATCTTGGTCAAATATTTTCTTGAATTTTTTGAATTAGGTTTGTTGTCATTGCTTCAGGTCATAAATTACCCTTTTAGGTGATATACTTTATCCATCTCTCAAGCAACATGCTGTTCCATGGCAATGGAAACGTGCTTGTTAATGGAGTTTAATTTGGTAATCAAGGAACGTCCTGGGATTTATTGATGATTTTATATGAGATTTATTGATGATATGGGGATTTTGGGATTTAAAGAATTAAGATGGTGATTTTTATTGATGATTTAGATATATGCTATTTAAGCTTCTTGGTAAAAAGCTGAAAGGAGTGTGAATAAAATGGTGGCTAATTTGTACATAATATTGGCTTGTAGGATTGTCCTAGTGAGCCTTATGAGCTTGGTATCACACTGATGGAACTCCTTTTATAGCTCATAAAATAAGACAGAGATGGTTTTGGTTGGAGAATGCACCCTTTGGGGTGTGATCCCAAGCTCCATCCAACTGGTTGACCTCATAGGTTTCACTAAATCTACATGCAACTAGTTGAGCTTTGTACCTATCCACTATGTCATCTGGTTTGTGTTTTATTGTATATATTGAATTTTAGGTGAATATGTTGGCATCTATTGGTTAAGGAATCAAATTCCATGTGCCGCATGAATTAAGTTTTGACATGTTTTATCCATGCTTGTCTTCCAAATAAAATGGAGTGCAAATTCTTAAAAATATGGATTTAGGCAATCATAGGAGATAAGAAATGGGATTTGTGGTGCAGTTCATTTACTTTTGTTGTTGTGGTGGATATTGGAAAGAAAATGTGTACCTATATGATATATTAATATTATAAAAGACATATATGAAAAGCAGTTATTAACGCTAAAAGTATAGAATGAGAAGCTAAGAAATTTCTAATAGACATTGGTTTACATCAAGTGTCTTAACGTTATACTTTTTTGTCTTCATTGTAAATAAAATAACCCATGGAATTTCAAGTAGAAATATCTTGGTGTATGTTATTTAATTATGATAATTTTGGTTGAAAAAAGTAAGACCGGAATTAATTCTTAATCAGAATCTGGATTTAAATTAAGTAGGTTAAAAATTGAATACATGGAATAAATACTCAACAAAAATAAGAATCATAATGAAGGTATTTGAGTTGATGGTCTTCATGAGGGTAAAATGTTTAAATACTTGGAATTTGTAACAAGTGGTAATGAAGAAATTATTAAAAATGTTATTCATAAGATTGAAGTAGGGTTGATAATTTGGAGAAATGCTTTTGGAATGTTATTTGATAAGAGGATGGTTAACTTTAAAATTAAAAGGAAAATTGTATAATGGATATTTGCTTGGTTATACTTTATGGTTTAGTAAAATATAGTAAAACATAAGCATGTGAAAAAAGTTAGTGTTGTAGAGAGGTGAATGCTTAAATGAATGAATGGTAATATAATGAGGATAAGTTACAAAATAATTTATTAGGAATAGAGGAGTTATACTCATTGAATATAAAGATAAGAGAATTGGCTGATGTGGTTTGATCATATTTTTAGGAGGTCAAAGAATAAATTAGTTTAGAGAGAAAAATTAATTAGTACAAAAGAAACTAAAAGAAGTAGAGGGCTTAACCAAAAAATTGATCGTAGATACAAATACATGGAAGAAAAGTATTTATGTAATTTACCTTAGATTAGTGAGATCATGATTGATATTATTATTGTTCTTGTTGTTAATTATTCCAACATATGCTTTTGCCATGTGAGTGGTTAGATGGCTTATCGTAGTTATTTGTTGGATATTTTGTTACAGCTAAAGCCAAGTCTAGAGAAGGAGAAGGATCCGCTGGCAGGAATTATGGATTTAATGAAGGTTAGTCTTTCCGTTTGTGATAATCATGTACATTATAATTGCTGCTGTGAATTGTTTTCTGAGCCGAATGGCCGATATATTGGTTTTTGTCCTCAGAACATGTATGAAGAGGGTGATGATGACATGAAGCGAACCATCGCCAAAGCATGGACGGATGCAAGGTCTGGTAAGACGACAGACTCGCTTAAAGGCTTCGGGTCATAACTTCATCATCAGATAGCGGGAAGAGCATTGGCGTTTGGGGGGCCTTTTTGTCCTTGAAAAGCTTGTGTTTTTGTTAATTATTACAAGTATTTAAAATCAGTGTCCTTGCGGAGCTACTGTGCTGTTGCGAACCATGTATGTGTTGTTGTCTTGTTGCGTTCGTGGGTTGAATCTCTATTTATCAATGTATACCTAATCATTTGCGTTCGTGGGTGTTCGGTAGAGATTTATCGGGCATCTTGGTAGTTCTGCCTTCCACAGGTAACGTGCGATGAAGACAATGCGTGCCGCGTGGGCAGACTGCGAGTCAATTTTAGAGGTGTCAAATGGGCCGACCCGGTTTGGTTTGATTTTCTCGAGGGACGGCACGAATATGGGTCGATCTTGGTAGTTCTGTCTTGATTTTTTTTAAGACAGCATTATTTGTGTTGTGCTGTGCCCTCATTTGGTTTAGTAGTTTTGGTACGGCTCATACGACATTTTATTTGGGCTTGTGTTATGTTAGGTTTGATACGATTTAATTTTTAATTATTTTTTATTTTATTAAAAATTTATATAATATTAGTATAATTTATAAATACTAAAACAAATTTAAAGATGAGATTTGAACCAAGTTGATCATGTATCTCTTATTAATAAATTGAAATTACCAAGGGAGTGTTTTTCTTTTTTTTCTTTCAATTTTTGGAAGTGGAAAAAGTGATTTTTAAAAGAATGATTTTGAGATGAAATGTAAGAGAAGAATAATTTTAATAATGAAAAGAGTAAATTATAAAATGTGTACATCGTTACGAAATTAGAAATATTTTTAGAAGTTAGAAGTAAAAGAAAATAAAAAAAATTAATTAAAATAAATATAAAATTCAAAAAAAGTATAAAATTATTTTTCGTGTTATGTTATATCAACGTGAAAATGTAAAAGATCATGTTAAATCAAATTACGTCATTTAGAAGTGTGGTCCTGTCTCGACACAAAAAGGACTAATCTTGGATATAGGTGGACGGGCAATTGGGTGCAGTTTGGGAAAACGGACTCAACCAAAGTTGATGAATTGGGCTAGACGGGTTTGGTTGGGTGTGGTTAAATTAGTCAAATTGATTGTGATTTAGTTGATTTTTAGATGGTTAATCGTGATTTAAGTGGATTAAGGTTTAATTTAAAATTAAGTGAATGGGTTTTAAGATTAAGTAATTTAAGTGATTGGTTTGTGGTTAAGCGATTTAAATTATTAATTTGATTAATTATTGGGATTGGGTGATTAATAAGTGCTTTGATTATGGATATATTTGGCAATTAAGGATTGCTTAATGGATTGAAAATCGGCTTGTTTGTGTTTTTGAAAATTATTGATTACTTGATTTAAATGGTGAGAAATTTAACTTATTATTTTCTTTTCTTTTTTACTGATTTTTATATTTTTCAAAGAGACAAACTCCCTTTTAATGTCAAATGTTTTAAGGAATACTTGATTGATTAATTAGAGTATTTTAGGGATTAATTAATTGATTAATAAGTGTATTTTAAAGATTATTTAATTAATTAACGTATTTTAAGAATAAATTAAGAAAAAAAGAGGAGACATAATGAGGCAAGCAAAGAAGGGGAAATATGACAGTTGATGACTTAAAGATCATCGTTGGGTCTTAAAGTGACTTAAATAATAATAATAATTTTTTAAAATTTTAAAAAAGGCTGAAGGAAGTTAAGTATGTGTAGAAAATTTTTATGATGTTAAAAAGTAAAAATATTATTAGAATCTTTTGTACGATGTTAATATTTTTTATATTATAAAAAAAATTATTACAAGAAATATTATTTTAAAAATAAATGAGTTAATATTTAACAATTTAAAATAATATTTTATAGAGATTTAACGATATATAGTGATTGAAATAATAAAAAATTTATTGATAAAAAAAAGAAAAAAATCATTTACAACAAACACTTAGACTTTGGTTGATTAAATGTTTTTCATTATACATTATAATGATTTACAGTAATATTTAATAAATAACTTTAATATTTTACATTAAAAATTATATTAACACACTTATCACGTAATTTTAAAAAAAACCTAAACATTACATAATCTAATTTTACCTATACAACTTAAAGCAACATGGTCGTAAACTAAACACCAGTAATAAATTCATGAGTACCAAATAAGACGAATAATTAATATTACACCTGCTGCGCTCGCCTCTTGCGGTATTTCTTGTGCTTTCTCGCCCCCTCTCCTCTTCCGCTTCCGGGATGAAGATCTGCCGTCGTCGCCGAAGCCGAGACGGATTGTCGCCGGTCCCGGCGGTCCATCCTCGAAATTTTACCGAGGTTGCGCAGCAAGCGAGACTGGTGAGAGATGATGTAGGATGTGGACGTCTTCTGATCCAGGAAGATCTCGTACCCATCTTTGTACGAATCCATCCCTTGCGTTAGGAGCTGCCAGAACATGGCGCCGGCGGCTGCTCCTCCGGTTCTAGCAGACCAATAGATCTTATGGTAGGCGGTGCTGAAAAGCGCGTCTCTGTGGTGGTCGTTGAAGCCGGGATCATTCCGAGACTTGCCAAATTCGGTCAAGAGCAACGGCTTCCGCAGCACATTGGTGGCGTCATGGATGTGGGCGTCCAGCCATTTGTTGAAGAAATCGAGCTGCGCTCGTTCGTCGGAGTCGGAAAGCCTTTTTGCCCATCAAGAAAACGGTAGAACAGATTAGCGAATGAGGCATCTGGAGATACAGACGAGGACGCATGATGATGATGATGATTACCATTGATCAGGGTACGAGTGAAATGTTGCGAAATCGACGCCTGCAATCTGATTGTTGGCTATGAAATCGGTACCAACTTGAAGGCCAAGTTTTGGATCTTGAATTTTGTAAGACAAAGGTCCGTAGAATCCTTCCAGACCGACTTCCAGCAGATGGTTTGTGTCCATGGATTTCACATGAGCCGCCATTTCCATGATCCAAGCCTACACAGTATTGATGTGAGAATTCAATTAAGTATCCGTTTGTACGTAGAATTCGACAAAAAAAAGTGGTAAAAAATTTATTTTTTAATTAAAATTAAAAAAGTTATCTGTATATCTTGTAAAATTAAATAAAATTTAAAAGTTTACTATTTATGTATATATTAAAATTAAATAAAATTAAATTTATTTTTTATTTT
This sequence comes from Amphibolis antarctica, assembly GCA_024699675.1. Classification (NCBI taxonomy): domain Eukaryota; kingdom Viridiplantae; phylum Streptophyta; class Magnoliopsida; order Alismatales; family Cymodoceaceae; genus Amphibolis; species Amphibolis antarctica. The sequence goes on along the minus strand of JAMKPZ010001790.1, from coordinate 21,746 downwards.
AAAAAATAAAAAAATTAATATATTTTAAAATTTAATTATTCACGGAAAAAAACCTTTTAAGAGACGTAACTCTCGTTTGTGCTGCTTGAATTTGACGAAATGAAATCACTTCTTCAGAACTTTCGTTTGTACCACTCGAATTTATTAACATCTCATGTCAATTCTAAAAAATACACAAACATCTTTATATTAAATTTATTTTTATTTAATTTAATTTTATTAAATAAATAAATTATCGTTAATTTATTTTTATTCAATTTTACTTACACAAACATACCTATAATATAATAACTACAGGATGTCTGGCGTCGAAATTAAATTTTAAATTTTTTTTTATATAAATTTTTTTTAATTTTAAAAAAAATTAAATTTCGTACGAATATCTAAATTAAACGAAATTAAATTTACAAACACCCGCTTGAAAGATGTTGCTTAAATGTTGGAAATAAAAAATAGTCTTCCATCAAAACCGATGTCAAGACTTTTGTATTACTTGTAAGATATTTTTATTGGTTAATTAATTGTAAAATCTACCTGCATCGTTTTCCCCGAGGCATCGGAGGTGCATCTGGGCTCGTTCATGAGTTCCCAAGCAAATATCGTCGGATCATCCTTGTAAGCGACGCCGGTGAGGGTGTTGATCCTTGTGAGCACGGTCTGCAAATTAAGATGAATTGAAGGGTAAGCAAGGTATGAAATGAAAGAGTAAAGTTCACCTACAGAATGCATCTGTACCGATCTCCATATATATATACCTTGACATGATTCTTGTAGTAGAGCTTGGCGACGGAATTGTTGTAGAAGTCGTCTTGGGATGGAACGCGCTGCCGTCCATAGCTCCTCGCCCACTCCACGTACTGCTTCTTCCCACCAAAGTTGTCGTAGTTGTTCACCAAGCTCAGTATGAGTCTGATGCCGTGCCGCCTGGCCTCCCATATGGCAAAGTCCAAGCCCTGTACAAGAAAACAGAGAAGTTAAGGCTTCATCGAAGCTCAAAGCAGGTCGGTCGGTCGGGTACAGGTGGTGGTGGTGGTGGTGGCGACCTTGAACATGTTTTCGTTGTAGGATCCAGGGGAGTACTGCAGGGGGTTGCTGCCACCGTCGTTGAAGGCCCAGGTCCTTGCCACGGTGAGGCCATGGCTGGCTGCCTCGCGGAGGGCGGCGCTCACCTTGGTTCTCTGGGACGGGTCTGATCCGAGGACCATCAGCCAGTACGCGTTGAACCCATTGGCGAAGAAAGGCTCGGCATCAAGCACGAAGTGCGTGCCCCTGACGCCGACGAACCCGCCCGTCGCGGCAACAGCCTCCGCGTAGCGGCTCCGTAGAAGACAAACAACAATCATCAAAAGTGCCACTCCCCCCCATTTCATCTCCTCCGGTGGCGGCGCTGGGACCGAGCTGCGTCTTCCTCTGCTGCTGTGGTGGTGCCGACCAGATCCTGCGTTTCTTATCTCGGTTTCTGCGGTCTTTTATCTTTGATTGCGTTACGTTTTCGATGTAATTATATTTTTTACAATGTATTACAATACATTATAATATATTTATTAAATAATTTTTATATTTTTTTATTTATTTGATTTAACTTTTTCTTCCTTTACGCGGTCTGTTTTGTTTAGATGAAATTTCTTCTGGTTAATATTTCGAAATAGACAAAACTTCTTTTAATTCGAACATAATTTTTTCTATTAAATATCTAAATAAATAGAATTTTCTCTTGTGATACAAATTACAATCTCGATGTGCGTTCACTTTTTCAAGACATATCATTCACTTTTTTTCTAAAATTTTTTTATTTTTTATTTTTACGATAATATTTTTATTATTAAAATTATTTTTTATTTTAAACTTATTAACTTAAAATTTATTTTTTCTTATTCTGAATTAAAAGAATGAAATTAACGAACTATCCTTATCTCTTAAGCAGACGAAAGACAGCGAAGCGTGTGGGAATGAACATTTAACACGCGGACGAACGCACACGGATGGATCAAAACTTTGTATTTTTTACATCAACTTTCGAGTAATAAAAATCTTTATAAATTATGATTTCATTTGGTACTGAGTTTTATTCTCATTAAAAATTATTTTTAACGTAACGACGATATAAAATTTTTTAAGATAGTTTTATCTTATTTTAAAAAAACACATTTATATTTTTGTTTGATATAAGAAATATTTTTTATCACTTTTAAAGTTAAAAAAATTACTATCAAACAAGTTCTATATTTCGAAAATAAAAGATACAAGTGTTTAAGAGATTGAGTTAGGTAAGTTAATGTTAATAATTTTTTTTAAATACATTATTTACGATTAAGTATTTTTAATATAAAATATTATAATTATTTAATAAATATTAATAAAAAATACATATAGTAAAAAATATGAAAATAAGTCAGACCAAAACGTACACTCAACTGCTTATTTTTTTTACCAACAGTTCATAAAAAATTGCCGGGCCGTTTCAACCGATCGCGTTTGACGTCTTCCTTACTCTTCTTTCTCGATTGTTTGAACGGTGGGCCTGTCGTACGCGGAGTTCAACGAAAATGTCCTTCAAAATTTTAGAGACGTGAAGTTAAAGATTTATCATAGGATGAAAATTAAATTTTATGATAATAATAATATATATGATTAATTTTAATTAATCATTTATAATGTCCCGTCCTTTTTGTGTCACAACGACGACGTTGGAGACGCGGTAAGAAAATGTCTTTTATGTCATTTATCTATATAGAATTTCTGAATTTAATAACTTTTTTTTTTTTTCTGTGGTACACCAAGGAAAATATTTTTCTTCCAGAAAGATTTTACTTTTCCAAAGATTTCGGGTGACACTAATTTACTTATATTACACACATTATAATATCACCTCTTCTTGTATTGACCAAGACAACGCGTAATCGAAATGATCTATTATCACTTTTCCAACATTTGTATTTGTTACAAATAAAATGTCAAGCATCGATTTCATTACTTGCGTACGTGTACCGAATCAAACTTGACGAGACAAAAAAAAAAAAATTTGTTAACAAAATTTAAATCTTCTCTTTTCACGATTTACAGATACGATGAAAAAGTGGTAAACAAGAACATCAATCAATCATGGTGGTCCTGTAACACCAACACTCCATGTGATGCAACAAACCAACTCGGCCACACCATGCATGCATGCATGTTCCGATTTGGGAACATGGCTTGTTCTCCACCAATCAATCATGTCCTGTTTAAAAAGTAAAATTAGATAATTTAAAATTTATATTTTTTTAAAAAATTATATAATTTATAATATAAATATTTTGATATAATTTTTTAATATAAAATATTAAAATTATTTAATAATTATTATCGTAGACCATTATCGTGTGTACAGTGAAAAAAAAATATATACAGTGAAAATGTTGTAAACAAATGATGCGATGTCTTTCGTTAATGTCTAGACGATGAGAGTGCATTTGAAGGTTACTTTTTCGGTTCTTAGAATTAAATAGAGTTAAAATTAAAATTATTTTAATGAATAGAGTTAGAATTATATATTAATTTAGGTGATAAAATATTATTTATTAAAATCTATATAATAATATTATTATTAAAAATAAAAATTTAGGAAATGAAATTTTTTTTAAAGATTATCCGTATATATTACAACAATTCTAAAAAATTAATTTAAACAAAATTTATAAATATTTTATATTTAAATATTTTAAACATGATTTTATATTTTCTATGTAATCATAGTTTAGTGATAATAGAAAGAGATTAGGTAAGACACGTAAAGTTAAAAAAATACATTGTGATAAAATTTATGTCATTGTAAGAATTTTTTTAACCTATCGAAATGACAAAAATAATCTATATTTATAGTGATGAAATATTTTCATATTTTTCAAAATACATAAATACTTAAAAATTTCAATTTTTTTTTTGTAAAATTGCCAGAGAATACAAACCTAATGTAATTACTAAAGCATTCCAAATGAAAGATTGCAATCTAACAAGGACAAGTCAGTGAAGTTGTCAAAAAAAAAAAGAGTTGTTGCTTGTACATATTTTGAATAAATTGTTCAAATCTTAAGATGTCTCACTCATATAATCATAGTAATTTGAACAATTTATTGGACAAGATATCTTACAATCAGAGCTGATCTAAGAGTGTATTTATTATAAAAGTAGAATTAAGTAAAGTAATATTTACATTTTTTAAGAAATCATATGATATACAATGTAAGTATTTTTATATAATTTTTAATATAAAATATTAAAATTATTTAATAAATATCAGCTCTCCCCCTTCGCTACATTTTTATTTTTCTACGCCCCCAGCTCCAGCAAGATGGCCCACACTTCGCTCCGTCGCTTCTACCCACACACACGTGCTGGACATGCCACCACACATGTGCAAACAAATGCACGCGCTGTGGATGTTCGTGCACCTAAAATTATGAAAAATGAATTCATAATAATTTACTTTTTTGATTAATTTTGTTACGTAATTTATGTACGTAAAAAATAATATTTTTACATTATTTTTCAATAAAGTCATTTATGTTTTCATTTCTTAGGAATAGATAAGAAAATATAAATTCTTTTTAATTCTTATTATTTTCTGTATATATATGAATATTCTTATTATTTTATAATTTTTTATTTCTTATCCATTCATAAATTGTTATCGTTTCTTTTTATATTATTTCTACGTATGCACTTTTAGTATTCTTTAAAAATTACTAATACTCACAGATATATTCGCCAATGTTCGTAACAAATTTGAAGGTTGTGACACATCGAAATATTCAGAATAATAAGAGGTGACGAACATTGAAGATGGTGAATAGTGAATGGAAGGTAAACAGTCGGATCCGGATCAGGATCCGGATCGTCGGAATACCGACAGGATGATGTTCTTGATGCATAAGCAAGGGCGAAGCTTTCACGGTGGAAGTGCTCCGACGCCGATTCAAGCGTTGTCTAGTCGTCTCTGCGTAGAAGAGAGTGAGCGAGGCGAATCGACCGCAGGATGTTTCGGAACCAGTACGACACCGACGTGACGACGTGGAGCCCGGCGGGGCGGCTGTTCCAGGTGGAGTACGCAATGGAAGCCGTCAAGCAGGGTTCCGCTGCGATCGGCCTCCGATCCAAGTCCCACGTCGTCCTCGCCACCGTTAACAAGGCCGCGTCCGAACTTTCATCCCACCAGAGGAAGGTCTTCAAGATTGACGACCACATCGGCATCGCAATCGCCGGACTCACCGCAGACGGAAGGGTTCTTTCGCGCTACCTTCGAAACGAGTGCGTCAATCACTCCTTCGTCTACGAGGATCCCCTGCCCGTCGGCAGGCTAGTCGTCAGGCTCGCCGACAAGGCCCAGGTTATACACCTTTTCCTTTAGGGCTATTAATAATTGGCGTACCGGTTATAAATCGTGATCTTGTGATTTTTTTTTAAAGCAATACCATTGGACCTTATGTGTCTGTTCTAAGTAAAAGGGGGTAACAGACGGGATCTTAGGAAACTAAGATAAGAAGAATGAAGTGGCAGAGCGTTTACCAATTTTTTATTTGCTAGACATAACATGAGAAATTAAAAGGAAAGGTTGTATCACATCGATATAGTGTTGTGCAACTAAAACTGAACATTTTCGACACAAACTGGAGAGATGATGATTGATGTTGAGATGGGGGAATGGGAATAATTCGTTAGTTAGGTCAAAAAATGAGTTAATTAGATAGGCTAGTAGAATATCATCATCAGGTCTTAAATGGAGTGATAGAAACATTTTTCTAATGTTCAGAACATCCTTATAAATATCTTTCCAAGTTCTATTTCATCTGTGGAGTTAAGATTAGCAGAAGTCCTAATAGATTGTTAAAAATAGTGAACATAAACTTGAAAATGCACTATTTAATACAAGATTCTATCATTTTTATACAGATCAGAATGGAAGGACTATTGCTGATTTCCACATAATGTGTTCCAGACTTATTACTATAATATTTAATTCAATGCCTATCATTGCCAGTCCCCAGATATTGTGATGACGGCTCATTACTATTATATATTTAAAATAACTAGAAGAAGCTTTATTGTTTTCTATTTCATGAGTAATACCAATGTCCTTATTGGATTTACTTTGATTTCATTTACAAACAATATGGTATAGATCCTTACATTGGTACCCGCACACTTATATGCATTTGTTGTTGGGCATTTCCTTTTGAGTTTGTAACTACTTTGCTATCCTGTTTAGTAGGTGCTTAATATATGTTATTGCATTTTAGCACAAGACCTACTTCCCCCATTAAGAGGACCATTACCAGACCGACCTTCATCTGCTATTTGCCCCTTTCACGAAGAGGGTTCTAAACTAGTATGGTTTGGCATTGACGTAGATTCATCTTAATGCAATGTTGGTGGGCTCTCTACATTGGTGGAACTGGAGTTAAACCCTAAACCCTACTCCTTTAGGCAAATTGGTCACTCACAAGTGGTGGGCACTATACAAAGTGGCAAGCACTGACCATTTAGATGTGCTTGAGTATGAGACAACCATTTGTCAGATGCCGGCCAGCTAGCAAGGCCTTTGATCCTTGTTGGAGTTAAACACACGAGAAAAGCATGTAGCCACCAAGCTAGAGCTAGGAGAGGGGATGACAACTTTTTGATGTTTGCCCCTTTGATTGTTTGCTTGAGTGTATTGATCAAAGCGAGGGAGAATCATTGTTCTAAAAAGACAAAAAAAACCGTTCAAACATTTTTCATGTAAATCCATTTCATTGTTTGGAAAAAAATTGAGAAAGACAATTTGGGAAAAGGATTGTTATCCCCTTTTCAGTGAAAAATGGCTATGTTTTCCATTTTTGTCTGTTTAAATGGCTTTTTTTTCTTCATATTTTCATCTTTTGAGTTATTTTCATTGAGATAATTTCATTATTTTGTTACTTATTTTTTGTTCGATGGTATTTTATATGGGTTCATTTATGTTTTGAATTTGAATATTTATTCTTATTACTTTTTTTATTTGTAACTTAAAAAATTCTTGTTTAAACGTTCGTTTTCAAAAAAAAAAACATTTTAATTTCCAATCTGTATAATGTCCATACTCTATTTTTTACATCATCGGAAAGGATCTACCTAGGGGTTTGAGTGTGTCAGTGCCATGGATAGTGGATACCCAAAGTGCATGGTGTGACATGTCTCCCTTCGTTTTTACCCCACTAACACTTAAGATTGTGTGTGTAGACCATGGTGGAAGAGGGATAGGGGTGTGTTGGGATCTTGGTGAAAAACCGTCTCCTCCCACCGGATGATGCCATGTGGAAATTAACTGTTATACACTTGAAGAGTAGGAGCCACCTCTAGAATCTTCCATCAATTGACTAGGAAGATTTTACATGCTTAAAACTTTTAGTAGAAGTGATTGTAACATCCTAATATTTAGTCGCACACATAAATTAAAAGTGACTGGACGAAATAAAAACTAGGATCAGCTACTAAATCAACTTCAATTTAAGTATTTTAGGTTCGATTTTTGGATCTGATGTTGATATAGGCCAATTGGACGTAGGTTGTTGCAAATTGTATTAGAGCTCATACAAGCCAGGATTCTGGGAACTAAATATTACAAAAATGTAGAGTGAATCACCTCTAAAATCGTAAATGGCCTTATTATGTTTGTAGACATTCAACGTGAAGATGTTCAAATGTTGGGGGGAGATTGTAATATTCCAAGCTTAAGTCCTACATCTCTTGGATTAAAAAAATGAACAAGAGCTAAATAAAGAATAAAATTAACTATCATAGCAACTTTAGTACAGATATTTTAAGCATGGTTGTCGGTTTTAAGGTTGGTATAGACTACTTTGACCTCGTGGTTATATACTTTATGCATCTCATTTTTTCCCAGTATTCATATTGATGATATCAATATTTTATATCTTGCCTTGGAGAAATATCATTTCACAGGAGAGGAATTTACAGCAAATTAAACTTTAAAATGGAAGTTTATTGTTTGTCTCCCTTGAGAGCCACTTATGACAACATGTTGTACGGTAGACAAGTTACACAGTTGCAGGTTATTAGACCATCACCTTTTCTTATACCAAAGATGAGAAATTCTCTGTTTATGACAATCTTGTTAAAGAAATCTGAACTGTATCTTTATTTTTGGGGGTTTTGGAGGGGGTCTGTGTGGGGTAGTATTAGGTTGTTATTAGCTTGTATGGTTAGAAGGATGATTTTGTTTCCCTGTATGGTTAGTTTCTCACAAAGATCATCTTAGGTGGAATATTATTGCCCACATATATTATACATAAGAGGCGTATATGCTTTTATAGTGATTTACCGCAAAATTTTGTTGAAGGTTTGCACCCAAAGGTCATGGAAACGGCCATATGGTGTTGGCCTGCTGGTTGCGGGTCTAGATGAATTGGGAGCTCACCTTTACTACAACTGTCCCAGCGGGAACTACTTTGAGTATCGGGCATTTGCAATTGGTTCTCGCTCACAAGCCGCGAAGACTTACCTGGAACGCAGATTTGAGGCTTACGATGCATACTCTGGGGAACAGTTGATCAAAGATGCACTGTTTGCGATAAAGGAGACGCTGCAAGGTGAGAGTCTCACCAGCAACATCTGCACGGTTGCCGTCGTAGGAGTTGGCGAGCCATTTCATATAGTTGATCAGAAGACCATCCAAGGTATGATTGATGCCATGGAGGTAACTGAGGCGGCTTCTGCAAGCGAGCAGGGTCCAGAAGCAGGGTCCGAGGAGGAGCATGGCGGCCCAGAAGCTACACCAATGGAAACCTGATCCTATTTTCGTGAGGAGGAAGGGGAGGGAACTTTCATTCATTCAGCCGAGTTTATGTTGTGTTCTCATGAACCCTTTTTCCCTGGTACTAAAATTTATCCCCGTTTTCTTTGTGGAATTCCCGGTTCTGGTAATTGGTTGTGATTTAACAACTCTAAAGAGAATTGCGATGCAGCTCTTCTTGGTTGCTTTCAGATCCGGCTTTGTTCCCGCATCTTTATGGCTGTTTTGCGTTAAGCAATGCCTGTTACAACGTCTCACCGGTAATGGTAATGATTGGGGGGGGGTACTGCTCGGGTTCAATATCTGCTAATGCTGGTGTCCTTTGACCCTCGTGCAATTTGAATTGAGATAGTATTTATTTAAACGGTAAGATTCGGTAAAATATGATTTACATTTTAAATAAATTTCTTTTATGATTTTAATTTTTAATAGAATGTTTAGAATCGTAGGTCAAATAATCTAATACGATTTGATAAATCATGTTTAAACCAATTCTTTATGTTTTTGTGTTAATACGATACAACATATGGACCAATACTACAAGGTATGTATGACAAATAATTTCATAAATTTTTAAAATTTTATATTTATTGTAATATTTCTTTTACAATGATTTAAATTTGTTAAAAAAGATATATAATTACAAGTTCAAGTTTCATTTTTAATCATCGTTTAGTATTTATAGATTATATTAATGTAATATTAATTTTTAATAAAATAAAAATAAAATAAAATTTAAACCGCATTGAACTTAACATAACACAAGTCTAAATAGTGACTACTTGAATCATTGATTGAAAGACTAGACACAGTCTAGTTCTACACTGTTTATGTATTTATAACTGTAATGTATCATAATATTTACTGTTTAAATAAATGGTAAGTGAAGTTACTCCAACCAGTGCGTTCGGAAAAAATGAACATTGAACGCCAGAGTGAAAATATGAAAACACACACACACATGAAGGAACCTTTACCTGATATGGGCCTACAAACCGTACGAGCCAGAATATGAAAAACATCGACATTAGAATCATACAAAATCATTGAAGAAACAACGAAGTGAATATATAACTCAACCGGTATGTGGATGCCGCGCACACAATCAATGGTTGACTAACGCTGATCTATGTGCAGCTCCTGCTTGGCAATGACAAAGCAGCCAATGGTGCTCCCAGTTTCCATGATGAATTGCTCGCGGAACATTCCCAATCTCTTGGCACTCAGGTCTATCGAGAGATCCTGGAAATTGGGCATGCCCTCCGCCTGCACACCGTTCCCACATACCAGGAAGTGGTTCCCTAGAATGAAGGATCCACAAACACGGATGGCAACTCCATCCTCCCCATGTGCACGGCATTGGAGCTTTTCCACAACGTGTACCAGCTTGTCATGTGGGCGATTCCCCAAAAGGGTGCTCCTTATGCCCGACAAGGTTGTGAAAACCTCGATGGAGCCCGTTGACAATTTGTTTGAGAAACTGTCGTGCAAACATAAAATTAAAAGATTTATGATCGAATTGTTATGGTGCAGTCAACTAGTAGTAACTGATTTACAGTGAATGACATTCTGAAAAGAAAAAGTCGGACTGGTTGTTTGAAGTAAAATGCCAAAACTCTTGAAGAAACTGTAGAAATGAACACACTACCTCAAGGTTGAGTCTTCATTATATAAACTTTCTGCATGGTGCCAATGCTCATCCGGTCCATCAAAAAGCAAGTAGTAGTGCAGTGTAAGCATCTTTTCATGAAATGAAATTCAATTAAGTCAATCACAAGGTAATAGAAATACTAAACAAGAGAAAATTTTCATGGCATACTAAAAAAACTACAATTTTGAAAATTTGGCATGACCTCTACATCCATAGATAAAAATTGTGGACACTGTTAGGGAGATAATGCTAATTTTAATACATTCTGAAAAAATGATAAAGAGGGCAAAACAGTTTGCAAGACCTTACATCTGCCAAGTCTTTTAACCTTTGTGTTGGATCAAAAATACCACGGACATATGCTGCTAGATCGACACTATTGCTCTTGTATTTCTCAACAAAAGGGTGCAAGAGAAGCTGCATATTGGTCCACATATCAGCATGAAAAAAAGTAAAAGGATATTTCCTTAAACGGCAGGAAATTTTTTAAAAGTCAACAAATATACATTTAGAAGATTTTATCTAGCAATCTTTGTATGACTGCATATTATTACAAACTAACTACAAATAGTTAAAGATGAATGTCGGAATGATTGATGCATAACCTCAATAGATACCAATTTTAAGTAAAAACTGCAAAATAGAAAAGAAAATGAACCTCGCATTTCAAGGCTTGTACAACAGTATACTCTATTTCTCTTTCCCTATATTCTCATAATTCAGCATATACAACTAGTCAAATGGCTATCATGGTGATATTATACATATGCTCATGCAGCTTAACCTTAGGTATGCAACCATTCAATTGATGGAATGATGAGGCTTTTAATTTGCTTTAAGATTATATAGTCACCTAGTCCAAAATTGTCTTCTTTTCCTTTTCTCTTATCTCTCCTCGCTTGTGCATGCCACCTCGATAATGTCATTTTCAGGGAAATGTTAGGGTGCAAGGAAGACATAATTTGTTGAACATTCCGTTTATTTACCCTTTGGGACGAACATTGTAACAATGTGCGGACCCATCCTCTTCTAGTTTGATTGATCTTCTTGATCAATCTCTCTTTTACCCTGGATGCAACTTAAAATGATTCACCCTTATTATCAAAAATAGGTGACAGGGAAAGGACGGAAAACAGGTTATAGAAACTGCTCATTCTGTTGCATGGCATTGCATTGTTGTTTTTATATCACTGAACTGACTCAGTTCTTTGAGAAGAATAGGAATGAACTTCAACAAAATACTGCCCACCATGGGAACGCAAGGTGCAAAGAAATAGGACATACAGTCTGGTCACTTCATCTACTACAATCAATTCTATGAAATGAAATGCTAGTCTGATCAATGATTAGTCCTTGAAACATGCAAATGCTACAGGGTCAGCTACCTGGTCAGCTGTTGGTCTTGCATCTGCATCCTTCTGGAGGCAAGCATCAATAAATGAGCAAAACTCAGGGGAAAATTTGCTTCTTGATGGTGAAGGTGATGGGTCATCCAATATCTGCCATAACATGCATGGCCTTATTGAGGAGACAATAGGCTAGATAAAAATAACTTACAAACCATGTTAGATGGTAAGCTTCAAACCCTAACAACAACTGCCACAAAGGAGTTAGGAGGTCATTAAATACGATTCATGAAGCAATAGTTGGCTTATTCACCTGCAACATGAGGTTAACAGGCCCTTCATTTGCAGTGTATGGGAACTCCCCTGTGCCACACTCAAGTAAAGCCAATCCAAGGCTCCAAATATCAGCTGGATAAGAGTAATTATCATTTCGAATTCTCTCGGGAGACATGTATGTGACTGTTCCCACAAAAGTAGCACACTAATAATCCACACACAGAATTGTTAATGCTCACTATTTACATCCAAAAAAAAGGGGAAGATATTCAAAAGTAGTCAATAGAGCATAACTAAAACGTATTAATAGTGTATTACGATCTTCAATGAATACAGTAGATAGCATACCATAGCAACAGTGTTCTCTAATCCAGCACTTATTCCAAAATCAGTAATCTTTGGTTCTCCTTTGAGATTTATCAGCAAGTTTGCTGGCTTTATGTCTCGATGGACCAGATGCCTTACACCATGCAGGTAGCTTAGTCCCTAGCAAACCAATAATTGTAAGTTATTAAATTACAATCTTCTGTTTCTAAATTGTAGTGCATAATATGATAAATGAAAACTTACATTTAGATTGTAGTGCATAATATGATAAATGAAAACTTACATTTAGATTGTAGTGCATAATATGATAAATGAAAACTTACATTTAGAAGTTTCTGAACCATACATGCAAGAATAGGTTCTGGGATAAATTTTTTAATGCGTAGAACATCTGCTAGGGAACCCCCATCCATGTACTCTAGTGCAATGCTGATCTGTCCTGAATCTGGGCTATAAAATGCTCCATGGAATTCCACTAGACCCTCATAACATGGTGCTTCACATAGTGTCCTTATCTCATTTAGAAGCTGCTGTCTTTTTTCCTTGGTTGTTCAAGAAAATCACATATGATAAGTCAATTTTTCTAGAGAACACAACCTATAGTTAATTGCAGACTTTTATGCATGTTTGGTGATAGGCTTCATGCATTTTTTGGAAACAAATATAACCAAAAGTAACAAAAAATCCATGTATAGGTGGCTGGGCTCACAATGCACAGTTCACAATTCACTTCAGTGCACTAACAAGAGAAGCCGGAACAACATTTACAAATATATGACAAGTTAATATGATACCAAATCAAAAGCATAGTTGCCTGTTTGGAACTGCTTATGGTTGAATTTAAAGAAATCATATAAACAAAATAAAAGGGACAACCTGGTTCATGAAACCACAAAATAAGCAACTTAAAAGCTAATGTTCAGTTCACAATGGAGCAATCTTCCATCACCCAAGGATCATCTTCATCAATGCGTAAACAATAGAAAATACAATAGAAGCCACTACCACAAGTCCTCATTGGACTGAAGTTAATTTTCTATATAAAAAAAGAGGAAGCAAACCCAAACAAAATTTCTTATCAAGTGGTGGGTAGGTAGAACGTGGATTTATTCTCAACAAAAAAAACCAAATCCCATACATAAGAGTTTCCTACAGCTTAATTTGTTGTTCAGTGATGGGTAGGAAAATATCTGCATTTGGATATCAAGAAGGTACACTGCTAAAAATATAATAGTATGCAACTTATATATTTGATTCTGTACTGGTGATTATACAAGAAATAAAAATCACTAACCTTTTCAAATATGTTTATCTTCTTCAAGGCCAAAATTCGATGCATGGGTATATGGATAGCTCTTTGAACAATGCTGCTAGCTCCACAACCTATGGCTCCAAATATGTGCATTTCATGAGAAGCACATCTATATGTTTTTTCACTTGAATTAGTCTCGTAAACTATTCCGTTGGCACGCTTCTGCAAGCCAAGCTCATTGATGTTGTACAGTCCACATGACTGACTCAATAGATTGACAGTACCACCATCAGACACCTAATAAAGAAAACATAAAGCCACAGACTAAGGATTTAAGGCCAGAGATGTTAAATACAATCCAAACGTCTCGTTTTTTGAGTGATCCAAATGTGTTGAATTTGACACTTCACATATAAAAACACCAAACCTAATATGCTAATCTGACATTTGAAACGATGAAGGGCACATACTATAGGGTAGAACGGATATTGCAAAAGCATCAGACAATTCCTACTTTCCAAAGAAAAAGGGTCCTTTTGTTGAAGATGTCACTGTAGAATGAGCTAAAGATGGAAGTTGATTGCAATTGCTTTTGGCCGATGAACATCAAGGATTGCTAGAATAGAAATACGTTGAAGAAAGAAAATGCTCATTATTTTAAAATGTATCATTATGAAAGAGAAATAAAATAGAATTTCTCTGCGAAATGTCTACCATCCCAAGACCAGTATCTGCCAGCTACACAAATGCTTTCAATCGAAGTCCATAATAGCCATAAAACATACTCTTTTTTGGCAAGTGGAAAGCAAGATATATATGTGAAGTAATCCATTTAATAGATCAAAGCCAAAAAAGTACAAAATATGGCATTTTGTGCAAATTTAAACATCATCATGTTACCCATGGACATAAAGTGAACGATGACGTTCATATGAGGTATAACATGCAGGTACTAGGTAAGCATCTGGTCTCCCTTCTGGAAGAGGAGATAATTATATGGACAGAAAGAATTATTGAACTTACCATGTATGAGTCGCCACTATCCATTGATGTTCCTGTTGGGAGCCCCTTGTCAACATCGAACAGGGGTAACAATTTCCTTTTGAGTTCCTCAAGACCAGCCATTAGCACATGGAAGCTCAATTTTCAATATAAAATATAAACCATCATCAACTCTGATACCTAGAAAATAACAAACATATGCATAATTCGTCAACCTCATTTAATAAATCTGGATCAATATTTCTAGCATATTGGAAAATTAAAGAAGAGGATTAAATATATTGAATTATGGAGGTGTTACTGGGGTATGACTGAGGCTTTTAATGAGGGAAGAGGAAGAGGAGGAGGAAAAGGTTTTCTCTGCCTACAAAAAGGCTGACAAAAGTCTCCCAAACCACTCGGCAGTGGGAAAGCCGAAGAGAGGAGGAGAGTTGGAGGCGTTGCAGCAGCAATCCGGCGACGGAAGACGGACGTGGTATCTCGGCGACAGCTGGCCAAGGCACAGAAGGGCCTAGATTTGGATCTTCGACCTCTAAATTTGGGAGGAACGAAGCTTTAGTGGAGTACAGCGTAAGATAGGGTTCGGAGTTGCAGGGTACGAGTAGGACGAAGGTCGTGCTCCGGAGAAAAAAAAAATCTAAGGGATATATATATATTTCTTACTGGAAAAAAATATTCTTGATGATGCCTAAGGTTTAATTTTTTATTATATTTTTTATAAATGAATTAAATTAATTCTTATTTTAGTAATTTTTTAATTTTAAAATTATTTCTAATATCATTATTATTAAATAAATTTTTATTATTTAAATTATTATATAATTTTAACTTTATTCGTAAAATTAATTTTAATTTCAATTTTATCTAACTTTTAAAGTTAAAAAAAATAAATTTATAAACAATACCTTAGTTAAAAAAATACATTTTTTTACCGTAAATCCAAAGGTACATTTAGGAACAAATTTTTTTAACTTCAAAATTGAAAAATATTAAAGTTAATTTTGTGAATAAAGTTAAAATTATATAATAATTTAAAAGATAAAAATTTACACATTAATATCTATACAATAATAATAACTCTAAAAGTCATTTGAAAGTTAAAAAAACTACTCATCCCAAGATTAACGTGCGTCATGTGAAAAGTTCCAATGCACAAATTAAATCAGCAAACAACAAGTTATAATAATAATAATGATAATTAGAGTATTATTGGATGGGAAACACAACAAATTAAGTTCGGCGTCTGTGCATACATATATAGCATGGTTAATTCACTCATTTGTGGATTAATTTAAGAGCACTTGTGGCTTCTCCCCGGGCCGCCGTAGTAGAAGTAGTCACCCCAGACGCGGTTCCTCCCGGCCTTGACGTTGTAGCAATCGGGGTGGTCGGCCAGGAGGCGCAGTCCGCCGCTGGCGGCCGGCACCAGGCTGTTGTCCTCGTCCACCACCTGCACGTTCCTGAAGTAGGACGCTCTTCCGAAGCCCTCCCGGGCAAGATGGCCGCTGCCCATCTGCGTCGCCGTGTGCTGCCCCGAAGGCCGGCTGTCCACGATCTCCCCGCCGAACTGCACCATGCTCGCGTGCTCCCTCAGGTGGCTGAACAGCGCCGCCGGCCAGTAGCCCACCAGATGCCCTGGCCCCAACTCCAACCACCAGTTTCCGTGCTTCGGATCCTACACTCCCACGTACGTACGAATTATAAAGCACAGCTACATCCAGAGTTTCTCAGGTGATATATAGCATGTGTATGAGTGGATGTTTCGATATACTTCTTTTAGAAATTATAAAAAATAATGAAAGTATTTTAAAAAAAATTGTAATAAATAATAAATAAAAGTATAATGTATAGAATTTATTATAATAATGTGATGATAATATTTTTTTAAAAGTTGTGATGAATAATAAATAAAATATGTAATAGAATAATAAATAATATTTATTATATTAATATGATGATAGTTTTTTTTTTTGAATTGTGATGATAATGGTTTTGCAAGAATTATCACATTTAATGAATAATAAAAAATATAAAATTTATTTAGTAAATGATAATATAAAATACTATAACATACAATAAAAAATGTAATTACATAATAATAAATACCCACATAAATAATACTTATAATGTTAAAATACATACATACATATACGGTAGAAGTCAACTGTAAAGGCATATGATGGTTAAAATATTTGTAAATTATTTTTCAGTAGTTAATTAATTTTAATAAAGTAAAAGTTTATATACGTTTAAAATCTTGAAATTTTTTTTTTCAAATTTAAGGTATCTTTGTATATGGAAAAATTTAAATTTTTTCATTACTTCAAGTATAATTTTTTTTTATCCTTTAATACTTGTTAGGTCAGAAAATTTTTTACAATTTGTAAAAATTTCATCGTAATGTAATTTTCTAACATCTTGTATCTTACCTAACATTCCCTAACAATTACTAAAATCGTAGTTACAGAGAAAATGTAAAATTATATTTAAATTATTAAAATATAAAATATTTATAATTTTTTTAAAATTAATTTTCTAAAATTTCTACCACGTATCCTACGTATTTTTCCATTTCTTAATTTTTCTTTTCATTTTCTTAAATTTTCGTTTTTCAAATTTGTGACATATACAAATAGACCGTAAATGTGTGTGTGTTTTTTGAAAATTAATAAAAAAAATTTTATTATTGAAATGCTAAATATTTGAAAATCAAAAATTATATGAGTCTATTTATATACTTTATAAAAATTTATATTTTAATTTTTAAATAATTAAAAATATTTTAAATTTTTAATATTTTAATATTAAAAAATTTAAAATTTTACTTTTCACTTATTTCCGAGACATAAACCCCCCCGCCTAAACGTCAAACTGGAATACTTTGAAAAGCATATGTATTTACCTTCCAGAGCAGGAGAGTAATGTCGAACTGGGCGGCGTTGTAGGAGGAGACGGGCGAGATGGCTGCTCCGATGGCGATGCGGTTGCTCGTCTGGACGAAGCCGGAGCACAGCATGTTGTAGCAACCAGTCGCTCGATACGCATCAGTCTATATATACAGGTGCATAAACAAATAAGCCATGCCTATATACCTACGTAATCAGTTCGATCTACAGGCGCATCTGTTAAATTTACCGTCCAGTATGTGAAGAATCTGGGTTTGCTGTCGCCGTAGAGCTCCGGACTTACCTGCAATTAACCATAGATATTGATGGATGGACACGGACGTATGAATGAATTAATGTTAATAATCAAACAAGAGACAATTAAGTACGAGAGCGTATGCATATATAGTTGATCGATCGCATTCGCGAATGGGATCGGCCGGACCTGCCATCCAGCTTCTATGGTGTTGAGGTCGTCGGCGAAGGAGCCGGAGATGACCCATATCTGAGACAGACTGAACTCCGACCGGGTTGCAACCTTCGGTGCCCACACGTTTATGCTCGCTTTCGCACCGTACAACTCGCCGCCCATCACGTATCCAACCGCGTGCTGCAATTATTATTAATTAAGCAACGTGCTTATGCATTTAATTAAGATCTCCTTCAAACTAATTAATTATTTGCATACAGGGCCGTGCCTGCAGTGCAGTACGTCCAGTAACAACAGTTGCATAGATCAAAGTCAAAAGTCAAAAGATGCGAATTTAAATCGATTAATGAGTACTGATTCTTGAAATAAATAAAAAAATATAAGATGCGTTTAGAGACTTTTTTAACCAATTGAATACAGTTGAAAGTAAAGTTAATTTTGTGTATAAAGTTAAAATTATATAATATTTAGGTGATAAAAATTTATATATTAAAATTTATATAATAATAATGATATTAAAAATAATTTTAATAAGACGAATTTTATGACTGACCTCATGTCCAGGAGTAGATGAATCTCGCCGAACTGATCTCAGAGCTGCGGCCGCCGGCTTCCTTGCGTATCTCCTTACAGAACGGCTGCCGCCTCTCAGCACATCTGCTTCTGTGGTCCTCCTGATGGGGACGGAACCCTGCGGGCACGAGAGCCGCCCCTGCCCCATACCCACCACCGACGACCTGCTGCGGTTCCAGTCCAGCTGATCGAGCGGCCTCTCACCCGGAGGGTCCTGACAGAATCATCGATTATGCATAGAGAGATCGATGCATGCTAGCTTGATTGGATTGTTGTTATAGCCATATATGAGATGGAAATCTATGCCCGAATTCGAAATATACATATATATATATATATGTAGATCGAAGAAGACGGACCAGTGGCTTCTGTCCCTTGAGTAGCGGATGATCGAATGCGGGTTGGTAGTGTGACAGAACACAGTCGATGGTGTCGCCTTCCGCACTCTGCAGATCGATCATAACATTAAGCAAGAAGAAGAAGAAGAAGAAGAAGTCTGATGGAACAATTAATTAATTAATTGAGAAGTACGTGGCTGACCTGAAATGTTTTGATAGGGGGCTTGTTGATCCGTCTGAGATATGCTCTAAGCTTTCGAAGCTCCTGGCGTGGCCTCAGCGTGGCATAGGACGTGCGGTTTGCGGCCGCCCCTGCCCGGCTGACACCGTCGTCGGAAGCGACGAGGAGGAGGAAGAGGAGACCAACAAGAGCGGCAGGACAGCAGCAGCAGCCACCCCAACCAGCCATGCACCTATGCATATATACAACTAATTTGATGGCCGGACGGGCTCCTGGCCTGCTGCGGCAGCTTCGATCACTTCAATCCCTTCTTCCACTACCCGATCGATCTCTGCAAATTTGTGTTGGTCGATCGTACGTGTAGCTAGCGTTTCTTGCTGCGTCCGAAGCGGCAGGTCCTTTGTCCTGTCTTCTTGATTTCCGCACTCCCTGATCGGTAGCCAAAGAGCAAACAGCTAGCCCAACAAGATCAAACTTGAAAGCTAAGCAACGTGCCCAGGCCGGCCGGTCGTCAGACAGATCGATAATGCAGTTTTTAATGACAATTAATGCTCCGGCATGATATTACTAATGATCGATCGATCGAGCAATAAAACGTTATCAGTATGTATATAGGTTGAACATGAATATATATATGACATATAGATATATATATATATATATAAAAGCTTACTAGTTTGAAGCAATAATTTTTGCAGAGATCTTTTCGAAAAAATACATAATTTACGATAAAAATGTAATAATATTAATTTAATTTTATAAATAATAAATAATATTATAAAATTACGATATATAATAAAAAATATAATTATACAGTAATAAATATCCACATAAACAATGCCCGAGTGTGGGTTGGCTTTCCCAGGGTTTTCATCATGTGAGCATGCATCGATGGTGCATGGCCTTGCCGTGCTTGGAAGAGACCGCATCGTGCAAATAAATAGATTCCTCTTTTTCTCTCTACAACTTTAATTATTATCGTTGCTGTGGCCGTGCTGCCGTTGTTATCGATATTATTACATCATTCCGTCGCATGCGTGCAGCCCGCGGCGTACGCCGTGATCCACCGTGGCAGCGCGGTCGATGTATTTTTTTGGTCTCGTGGTCGGCTTTTGTCAGGTAAGGTTAAACTTTGAGTTTGTTTTACGGACGAAGTTAAATTTATATAGTAATTAAAGTGATAAAAATTTATATGTTATATAAAATTTATATTATAATAATTATTAAATAATTTAAGATTGATAAATAAATTTTTAATAATTAAATTAAATAAAGAAATCAAATAAACTACAGGTAAATTTGTGTGCGCCCAACTGAAGTTTGGTGTTTTAAAATACATTAAACTTATTTGGGAGGAAGGAAAATTAGGAGACCTATCAATTCATCTTTAAATTTTCTATTATAATCAAATACGTATAAAGAGTCTTTTCTAGTAATTAACTAAATGTATTATACACTATTATCACAAACCTTAATGATATAATCAATAACATAAATAAATAAGAGATAAACAGATGTTACCTAGTTTGACTTCCTCTGTTCTAAATGAATTTACTATCACTCCACAACTCTTAAAATCACAAAACTTGGTAGGTATAAAGCTTCACAAGTCTTTGATCTACCAACAAAATTTAGACCCAAATAGACTTTATTTCAACTTTCAAACAAAACTTCACCCAAAAGTGCTTACTATAGAATTACAGTGATGATTTCCTTTGAAATCTCTTTCAAATTTGGTTTCATACTGCTCTGATTCTTTACCTAACCGTCAAAATGAAGAGCAACTACTCAAGAGAGAGCTTTTAAAATTTCAACTCAATCCAACCATATATAAATGTCCTTTTGATCGACTCTGTAACAAGGTAGTGCAGAAGTTTACCATAAGGCTAGGAAAAATGGCCTTAACAGGGTTATATTGGTAAATTACACTATAGTCCTGATGAGATAATAAAATACCATAATTAGGTCATCGTTCGTGTGAAGGAAAACTTAACAATAATAGCATTAGAAGTAATTTTAGGAATCATTGAATTGACTAAAATTAACTTCAAGCCAGCTAAACTTGCTCCATCGAAAGTGGCATTGTTTGATTTTAATTACAATTTTGGCAAATTGAGCCACCCCTAATTGACTTGGTTCATGTGCACATGTCCATGTTTAATTAATACAAGTTTGAATAAAATCCAAGATGTTTAATATATCTCTTCTGTGAAAGCCGTAGTCCGGAAGGCGAGAGATGCATTTCCATGCCCAAAAAATAAGCTGGCGTGCCCATTTCGCGGACCTTGAATTCCTTTTGTGAAAGAGAGAAGATGCGATCGGCCTCCATAACTGACGAACCAGTGAGGAGAATATCGTCGACATAAACTAAGATGTAAAGGCGAATACCCTTCTGATCGTAAATGAACAGACTGGGATCTGTTTTGGAATCTTCGAAGCCCACACTATGTAGGAAGGAGCACAATCTTGTGTACCAAGCATGAGCAGATTGTTTGAGGCCGTAGATGGAACGTCGGAGCCGACAAACATGTGAAGGATGATGTGGATCAATGAATCCCTCTGGCTGAGACATGAAGATAGTTTCATCTAAAAAGCCATTTAAAAAGGCATTGGAGACATCCATCTGTCGCTTACGTCTGCAGCGGAGGTAAGGTTGATAACCTCAGCAGCAATCTC
>JAMKPZ010001789.1:0-55130 GCA_024699675.1 Amphibolis antarctica | reverse complement strand
AGAAGCAATTCAGGCTACTGATTCTAGCAAGTGGGAGTTTGCAATGCAAGAGGAGATGAATTCTCTTGAGAAGAATGGTACTTGGATCCTGACCAAGTTACCTAAGGATAAGAAAGCTCTTCAAAATAAATGGGTGTACAGAATCAAGGAAAATGCAGATGGAACCAAGAGATACAAGGCTAGACTGGTTGTCAAAGGCTTTCAGCAGAAAGAAGGAATTGATTACACTGAGATATTCTCTCCTATAATCAAAATGACAACTATTAGAATTATTCTCAGTCTGGTAGTCTCTCACAGTCTACATCTAGAGCAGATGGATGTGAGAACAGCTTTTCTACATGGTGATCTTGATGAGGAACTGTACATGGTGCAGCCACAGGGTTTCAGTGTCCCTGGGAAGGAAGAGCTTATCTGCAGACTTCAGAAAAGTCTTTATGGCTTAAAGCAGGCACCTAGACATTGGTACAAGAAGTTTGATAGTTACATCTGTACTATTGGTTTCAGTAGATGTGAGATGGACTCATGTTGCTACTGGAAACAATTCAATGACTCCTTGATCTTTCTGCTATTGTTCGTTGATGATATGTTGATAGCTTGTAGTAACATCAACAGAATCAATGAATTGAAGCAACAGATATCAAAAGAATTTGATATGAAGGATTTGGGTTCAGCCAACCAAATCCTTGGAATAAGAATCAAGAGAGATTTGAATGAAGGTACCTTGGTATTGTCTTAGAAAAAGTACATTGAGAAGGTGTTGGAGAGATTCGGCCACACCAATGCTAGAGCAGTAGAGACACCCTTAGGAGTTCACCTAAGGTTGACCAAGGATCAGATGCCTAAAGATCACACTGAAAAGAATTACATGCCTGAAGTCCCATATGCTTTTGCAGTAGGTAGCTTGATGTATGCTGCAACAAGCACTAGACCTGACATCGCTCATGCTGTTGGAGTGGTGAGCAGGTTTATGTCCAATCCAAGAAAGGAGCATTGGGAAGCAGTAAAGTGGATTCTGCGCTATTTGAAAGGTTCTAGTGACGTTGGATTGTATTTCAAGAAAGGTAATTTAGACTTGCAAGGCTTCTGTGATGCTGATCTTGCTAGAGATTCAGATCAGAGCAAGAGTACTTCAGGTTATGTGTTCACCTTGAATGGCATAGCTATAAGCTGGAGGTCTAAGTTGCAAGGATGTGTTACCCTTTCAACAATGGAGGCTGAACTGGTAGCTATAACAGAAGCAGCAAAGGAGCAGATTTGGCTCAAGAGCTTTCTTGAAGAATTAAAGATAAAGGCTAGTGGGAGTATTCTAAACAGTGATAGTCAGAGTGCTCTTTACTCAGCAAGAAATCCAAACTACAAGAGTAGAACCAAGCATTTCAGAATTAAGTATCATTTCATCAAAGAACTGATTGAAGAGGGAAATCTGACACTTCAAAAGATAGTAGGAAGCATGAATCTAGCAGACATGTTCACGAAGACTGTCAGCATACAAAAACTAAGGCTATGCATGGCCTTAGTCGGCCTCCAAGTTACTTGAAAATGGAGGAGTGGCATGGTGGCAAGGTTACAAGGTTGATGAGCGAGCATACGTCTGTAACAGTCTCCAAGTGGGAGATTGTTAGGATTACTCTAGTGTGGAGACTGTTTAAGTCTTCACAAGTGTATGTATCCTTATTGGGCCTATTGGGCCTGATAAGCCTTTGGGGTGATTTGTGCCCTAATGTTGCACTATAAATAAGTGTTGTAACCTTGTAACATGTGTGTGTGAAAAACTAGTGAAACCACCAGAGACGCCCGTGGAGTAGGCTTCGGCTGAACCACGTAAAACCTTGTGTTGTGCTTGCTTCTCTTTCTCTTTTGCCTCCTTCCCTAGTATTGAATCCCGCCTTTCTTTTTTTGGTTTAATCCCATCACCACCGACCCCAAGAGTGTCACCACATCTAACCAGGCTACCACGCTAACAACCCAAATGCCCAAACTTTTCAACTCCAACGACGTTAGGGCAAGATGGATTCGAGTAGTCCAAGTTTGTCCCAATCCCAATGATTCTTGCTGATTCTGAATGTTTACTTGATAGTGGCGGGAGATCGCTTCTCCCTCTCGAGTGAGTATCCAAGCTCCTTCTTCTACCTAGCTCGAGTGCCACCCAACAAAGAGGGAGATCTCCATCTCTGGCTCCCTCTAGCTAAGGTATCCCCCTTGGACCCAGTCGCAACACCATCAGGTCACTTGCTCGCCAATAGCACATGAGAGGGCCAATATCACTTCCTATTCAACTTTTTATCTTTCGTTTGAAAAGAAAAAAAAACAAAAGGAAGAAAACAAAACAAAAAAAAAGAAAATTGATAGCTTACGTTCTTCTTTATGTCTACAAAAGAGAGAGAAGAAAAAAATTGCTTGTTGCTAAGTCCTGAAAATTAATGGACTTCTATTAAAGGAAGGGTAGATTTTAGGATTCCACCTGCTGTTGGCGATCCTATACACAACTTGTTGCGATTGACCAAGTGTTCCCCTCTTTTAAGGGCTTGGCAACCCATTGAAGTCTACCACCACAGTCGAGTGTCGGAACCCATTTATCGGCACCCATGTCTTTTGTTCTCTCTTGTCTCAGGGCTTGGCATCCCACACACAAGACCTACTGGCAACTGCATCCTCAACAGCATTGGGCTTGGCATCCCGCTGAAAGTTACTTCCACCCCTAGGTTCTGATGCCCACGTTTCCGAAACTTGTCATGTTCTATCCTTTTTTCTCTCTTCACCCCAAAGTGAGCCTATGAGGATGAATCAAAAAATTCATGGGCAGAAGGATAGCCTCAAGATCTCTCCTCTTGACCTGTCTTTTTCACCTTAGGGTCACTTCCGCTAGATCGAGGAACTTCGCTTGCCGGTTTCTCCTCTCTAAAGGTCCATCGGCCTTTTATTGTGAGGTGAGCCACCTTTCATTCCCAGACAGGTTCAGATAGGACCATTGAGTCAAAATAGCCACCTTATGCAAGCTCTATCACAAGTAGTGTTCAAACTCAAAAGTGTGCATTTTATTAATATTAATTCATGCATTTTAATGAGTTTTAGTTGCATTTTGCATTGAATTATGATGATTACAAGGTTAACTATACTTTTGAGCATTATGCATGTCTATTCATTTTAATGATGCATGAATAGAGTTTTAAGTCGTTAGGTCTTTAATACTAACTTCCCAAAATATTCAAACTTTTAATACTAAAACGTCGGATACTATTCACACCATGTGCACAATAGAAATCACATGCCAAATAAAGAAATCACGTGCCAACTTAAGAAATCACGTGCACATGTTAAAACTCTGAATACAGTTCATCAGTTTCCCAATTTTTTCAAACTTTTATCATTAAAACACCGATTTCTCACCACGTACGAACTTAAATTTTCACATGACATTAATCATTGATTTTAGACAATTTTAACCTTATTTAACACTTCTAAATCAATTGTACCCCATCAACTCTCAAACTTAAGTGTTCTAAAAATATTAATATACTTGATCTACTAAGTTAAACACTTATCCTAACTCAAAAATACAATTGTTAAATAATTAAGCCATAATCACCATAACTATTTCAGTAATAATTTAAACACAAAATATTTATCATCAAATATAATACTCACATGCATCATTCAACGAAGGTTCATTGAACAACACATAAGACACAACTACAGTGGACAGAGAATCTCATTATACCGATTTGCTATTTTGTTATAACGATTTTTCTCTATCCAGAATATACATAAGTACACTTTACACTATACATCAATGAATACTTATACATAAAAAATATAGATACGTATTTCTATAAAACAGAGTCAAGGTTTTATAAACAAGCACATTTATTCTAGCCACTATTCATCTTCTTCCTGAGCTTCATTTGATCTTGTGCGCATATCCGAAGATACCAAACACTTATAAGGTCATCTAGCTCAATCATAAGAAGTTGAACCAATTAATAAACATACAACAAATAAAGTTAATAAAAACATCAAATGTTAGAAAGGGTCAAACAAAACTGTTAGTAAAAACGGAGTTAGTTGTCAGTGACTTAGTGAAAAATCTATTAGGGAAGCTTGTTAGAAGTTAGATGTTAGTAGAAAATCCGAATGGCATAAACACATCAAAAACTCCAAAAGAAAACTATATACAAAACTTTGAATGACAAAAAGCTAAATACAAAAGTACCCATTTATAGAGAACACTTCAAAAACAATAAAATAAAAACAATTTGAACAAAACTTCAAAACAAACACACATTTATACAAATATACATTATTTACACAAATACATCTAAGGTTCAGAAGATTAAGATAGACAAAATGGTCTCTTTCTAATGCTTTAACCTCCATTATACCTTAAGCTCGTCTTGTACTACAAAGTTTTAGTCCACTATTTGAATGCATGCCAACACCCAGTTGCCCTTCAGGCTATCACCTCTTCGACTCAATTGAATGTAGATGCTCCTTGCAATGGAACTCTCCAGTCACCAAATGCAGAGATGTCCTCTGTCGATCCTTCTTACTCAACAAGCAACAGACGTCTCCCTTAGTGCAAGCCCTTCCACTCGATGAAGGGAGTGGCAAAGGAGCAGGAGCCTTTTAGTACAAGCTACCTTCAAATTGCCTTTTTCCAATCCTCCACCAGAAGCTCTTGCTTGGAAGATCAAGGAATGGAACAGTAGCTAACTCTCTAGTTGCAGGTAGAAGTTTCAGCATCAAAAAGGACCCTCTGATTATCATCCAACACCTTTTTATAGAAGTATGTTAGACATTTCTACCCATGTGAAGATTTTTCTTTGTTTTATGGCTCAAGGTCTAAATGGTCATTTCACCTCCTACAGAAAATCCTCACCTACAACGTGATCATACTTGTGTGCTACACATGATCACATTTGAGGCTTTACCTTTAGACATGGTCTTTACCTAAATAATTCTTCATAAAGCAAAGATTGTAAGGTTGGTTTTGCAACAATAATTTATAAAAATGATTACATACTAATAATAATAATAACATAGCTACTAAATAACTAATTTACATATATCTATAATGTCTCTTTTAAAACTAAGTTCATAATAAGTGGCTAATTTATGCATTTATGTATCAATTAAGAACAAAACTCATGTAACCTTATAAATATGCCATTAACGTGCAACTCACTTAAAGTGCATAATAAATAACGATTTTTACCATAAAATGCATTAATTATAACATGTAAAAATGCACAAATTAGCACTTTACACAAGTGTTCATAGGTGTTTGCATCCTTGTGTAAGACTTTGTATGTCTGCATTTGCATTTTGTGTGTTACTAACTTTAGCATAATTTTATTTCCCTAAATATTTGGTTGTTCTCAATTGTTTTTGTGAATCAAAGTTGGTATTTCTGTTGTACATTTGTATATCTATGAATGGTTGTGTTTCTATTTTGTTTTCCATGTGAATATCTTTGGATTTACATTCTTTGGGTTGTTATTTTCGTGGTTCTATATAGCGGTAGTTTTGGGTTCTTTTGTCTCTATTTTAGTTAGGTTTGAAGCTAGCAAGTGAGATGATGTTTACAAGTGGTATTTTCTATATATCATATTTATTATAAATACTTCCTTCAAATGAGATTTTTTACTCTTCTCTTGATGATTTAGCTAGATGGCTTATTAATAAGTGTTTGGTATCTTCAAATATTGTTCAAACTTTTTGAGATCACTTCTTTAATAATGTATGTGTTTGAAATATTTTAATTTCACCACAAGTGCACAGGTTCAAATGTAGTTAGTGTGCAAGTACAAGTTTGTCCACAGGGATTAGTTTTACTTGGTGTTTAGCTAAATTGGTGTATTTAATTAATGGAATAAGTAATTATATTTCTTTTAAGCAATGTCAAAGTTGCTCTGTTCCAATTAACCGCTAGGATGCTCTTTAAATACCTATTAAATTATACCTTCCAAAGAATTTTTCATTAACTTTAATTTCTTCACCACTTAAAATATTTTGATTTTAAAATTAGTCTTTTAGTAAATGATTTGAATTTTGCACTGAAAGACTCTATCTAGTGAGTTTTACTTCCAAATATTTAATTCTTCTTAAGTCTTAACATTATACATGTACCCTTTCTTTCATCCGGCTATCACCTGGAAGCCCATGGGTTTCCACCGGCCCCATCGGCGGATGGGCCGAGGTACAGAGAATTGAAAGGTGTTTGTATAAGCGCATCACCATATGGGGCAAATGGCTCGTTGAACAGAGTCGCCACCTTATTTTTGGGTAGAAAACAAGGAAAACCATATGGAAAAGTGTCCTTCTACCATCATAACGATAAAACCACGGGAATCACGTAAAATCGTGTAACACGAGAGAACTGGATACGGGGCTCAGGGTACTGTTGGGGAAGGTGTTAGGCACCCCCAGACAGCCCGGGCAATCCCGACCCCTCTTCGACTCTAAAACGGAAAACCACATCAGTCAGCCTGGCCACCTATGGCCTCATCCTGGAAAACCTTCCAGAGCATCGGGAGGAATAACTTCATCCCTTCTGGTAAAACAAACCGAGATTGAACAACATGGGGTTTCGCACCGGATCTGGTAATAAATGGGGGAGAGAAAGACACGAGGTCACCCTTTCGAACCTCTCAGCGGAAGAACTGAAAGTCAGGTGAGGCAGCCGACTGCGCCGCCGGACAGCCGACAACCGGCTGAATATGCTGGCTGCCGCGTCATATCCCCTCTTTGACCGGAGGTGAGAACTTGCGTTACCAATTGGTCGGGGCTGGCACAGGTGCATGCCGAGGGTCTTATCCCAGAAAGGTGGCTCTATTCTTTCCGGAAATCAAGAACCGTAGGGTCGTACGTTTGTACACCCGAATGACTGCCGCTAGCAAAGATGCATGCCGGAGGCGTCATCCCGGAAATCTTTCCGAGGCATCGGGAATGTAGACTTACATTTCCCAGAAAACGGGGATCGGCTGCCGGTTTGTTATACCGATTCGTTACTGACGGACCAACTAGTTCCCCGAACCATCTACCCAAAAATGGGTTTTCGAGGAGCCGGCTACTGGCCATTTATGCCATCTTGCCAGCGGTAGGCCGGTTGATTCCCCAAATCATTCACCCAAAAATGGGTTTTCGGAGAGCCGGCTACCGGCCCTTTGTGCCAGCTTGCCGGAAGCGGGCCGACTGGCTCCCCAAACCGTCTGTGACAATGGGGTGAATGCCGGAGGCATCATCCCAGAAATCTTTCCAGGGCATCAGGAGGGTAGACTTACGCCTCCCGAAAAATGGGAACCGTCAGGTTGTACCTCTTGTACACCCGGACGGTCGCCGCTGGCATCCTTGCTGGTGGCGTCATCTCGGAAAACTTTCTAGGGCATCAGGAGAGTAGACTTACGCCTCTCGGAAAAGAATGAGAACTGCCAGGTTGTACGTGTTCGTACACCCGAACGGCCACCGCCAACATCCTTGCCAGTGGCGTCATCCCGAAAGCCTTTCCGGGGCATCGAGAGGGTAGACTTACACCTCGCGGGAAAGAATAGGAACCGTCGGGTTTTACGTGTTCGTACACCCGAACGTGCTGGCAGCATCATCCCAGAAGCCTTTCCAGGGCATCAGGAGGGTAGACTTACGCCTCCTGGGAAAGAACAGGAACCACCAGGTTGTACGTGTTCGTACACCCGAACGGCCGCCGCCAGCATCTTTGCCGGTGGCATCATCCCGGAAGCCTTTCCGGGGCATCTGGAGGGTAAACTTATGCCTCCCGGGAAAGAACAAGAACCGCCGAGTTGTACGTGTTCGTACACCCGAATGGCCGCTGCCGACATCTTTGCCGATGGCGTCATCCTGGAAGCCTTTCTGGGGCATCGGGAGGGTAGACTTACGCCTCCCGGGAAAGAAAACATGCGGAGATCAGATAAAAACGTGGGAAACTCAGAGTTTCCACATAAAAGAAGTCGATGAAAGGGTCACAACCGAACCAAACTCGACCGTGCCGGGTGGATTTACCCGGCCGGGAGGGCGACCGTCGGTACCTACGGACGTGTTTCCAAAGGAATGATACCCTGGTCTGTCCTCCGACCTTTCCCTTGTATGGGAAAGGTGTTACATGGTCGGGGCTCAAGGAAACGTCATTTAAACCATACATAAAACGGCGAGGGAAGAAGGGCTTACCTGCAAAGGGTCGTTGGCGGTGATCCGAAGTCCTCGCTCTGGTGCGGCGAACGGGCGTCGGGACCACGAGCGTCTCCCTTCCTTCAGAACCTCCGGCCGGTGTCTTCTCCGAGGGGTAGAAGCGAGCGTCACCAGTGTCCGAACGAAGGTTTCTCCGAGGGGTGAAAAGCTTAGGTTTTTGGGGAGGGAGGCCGCTTCTTTTATAAGGGGTCGCCTTCCTTATTCAGGGAGCCTGAAGATGGACGCTGGCATGAGTTTTGGTGCGATTACACGATCTACGTAATGGATTGATTTGCGAGATTTAAGCAGTCAAATCCCGTCATATCCCCCTAATTGATTCGGCATGCCTTTTTGGGTAGTTACCCGGCAGCCGCTACGTGGCAGATGGAAGCCGGCTGGTCCCCCGAACATTTGCGCCAAAGGGGATTTTAGGGTCCGGTTGCCGCTTCCTCGGACCGATTTGCCAACGGCTAGCCGGGTAATTCCCCCAACCTTTTGTGCAAGTTGGGGTTTTTTGGGGACCGGTTGCCGCTTCCTTGAAGCGGCTAGCCAGGTAATTCCCCCAACCTTTTGTGCAAGTTGGGGATTTTTTGGGGACCAGTTGCTGCTTCCTTGAAGCGGCTTGCCGACAGCTAGCCGGGTAATTCCCCCAACCTTTTGTGCAAGTTGGGGTTTTTGGGGACCCGTTGCCGCTTCCTTGAAGCGGCTTGCCGGCAGCTAGCCGGGTAACTCCCCCAACCTTTTGTGCAAGTTGGGGTTTTTGGGACCAGTTGCCACTTCCTTGAAGTGGCTTACCGGCAACTAGCTGGGTAATTCCCCCAACATTTTGTGCAAGTTGGGGTTTTTTGGGGACCGGTTGTCGCTTCCTTGAAGCGGCTTGCCGGCGGCTAGCTGGGTAATTCCCCCAACCTTTTATGCAAGTTGGGGTTTTTGGGGATCAGTTGCCACTTCCTTGAAGTGGCTTGCCGACGGCTAGCCAGGTAATTCCCCCAACCTTTTGTGCAAGTTGGGGTTTTTGGGGACCGGTTGCCGCTTCCTTGTAGTGGCTTGCTAGTGGCTAGCCGGGTAATTCCCCCTTTAAATTTCGCTTAAGCATGGGGTCAACAGAATGCCCCTCCCTAGGCGACGTTGTATGACTTCGGGGGAAGGAAACCGACATCCTAGGGTTGAATGACCCTCCATGCGTAAATGGTAAGCCATGTGAGGCTTCACACTTTGTGAGTCATCTATCGCTGGTCATGAAATGGGGTCGGACTTACACTCTCGATCACTTAACCGAGGGATGCCATTGTGTTAGCCGATTGGTTGCAAGGCACCCACCTTGTGGGTGCCGGCGACCGGGTAACGAGGTGGAAAACGTTTGCGTACCGTGTGCGGAGGCTGTGTCGGCGTCGTGTTGTACTTCCCCTGCATCTTAGCTCTTAGCCGGCCAGTTATGCGGCAACCACCTTGTGGGAGCCGACAACCGGGATGTGATTTGAAAGCTTCACATGTTTCTTTTCCGAAAGCTGTCGAGGCAGTGAATAGTCACATCATACTTTTTGTGACGTTACGTTCCGTCTGGCTGGTTACGCGGTTTCCGCCTCGCAGGAGCCAGCCACCAGCTAGTGATGTGAATGATTTCACGTGCTTGCTGCAGCTTTCTTGATTTTCGTTCACCTTTTTCGATTTCCGTGCAACTTTATCGGTTCCCATGCCATGACCGTACCTTTTCAAAGTTGTCAAGAATCATTTCAGATTTCTTGATTTTTGTGCAACCGATTTTTGAATCGGTTGCTGCCTCGAGTTAACCGGAAACCAGTTGGTGATGTGAATGTTTTCACGTGCTTGCTACAGCTTTCTCGATTTTCATTTACCTTTTTCGGTTTCCATGCAACTTTATCGATTCCCGTGCCATGACCGTACCTTTTCACAGTTGTCAGGAATCGTTTCAGCTTTCTTGATTTTTGTGCAACCGGTTTTTGAATCGGTTGCCGACTCGGGTTAGCCAAAAATCGGGTGCCAACTTTTCTATAAATAGAGGGTGAGGGCGTTTGAGATTTCTTCATCTCCTCTTCTCAATCTCATTCTTCACTTGGTTTCTTCTCTTCGATTTTCTTCCGTTTCTCTTGCCTTGATTTTACTCTTTCACCATCATCATGCCTCACACAAAGAACGTCACGGGGCACGTCCGGAAACCCGCTTCTGAGGCCATGTGGCAATGGCTTGATCTCTTATCGCCCACGCTGAGAAACTTGCCGGCTGAACAACTCGTGTGTCCTAACCGAGTCGAGTCGGCCCATTTGTCCGTCTTCTTCGAGCTTGTTGACCACGACTGCAACGCGTCTTTGGCTGAGGCCATGTCCTGATGGTGGTTGGAAGAACGGCGACGAGACCCCGGTGCCTCCAGCTCCGGGGTATCGATGGGCAAAGTGGAAGGTGAGGCTTCGGCGGAGGCCCCTCCCCAAAGTTTGCGACACCGGATGCGTCGTAAGATGATGGTGGGCCGGCAACAACACCTCGGGACTACGTCGGGGCTGTTCGAGATCTCCGATGACGCTGCGTCGGATGTGGAGTCGGTCTGGCTAGCGCTCCCTTGGTATCAAACTCCGACCGGTTCCAAGGAGGCGGCGGTCGATGGCGTGGCTCCCCCCAAAACCAACCAGGAGTTGGCGTCCCCCGTTGACGACCGCTTGGCCGTAAAAATGGTGTTATATGGCAGGCCCGCTAACTTCGACCAGTTGCCGGAGGTGGAGCAGTTGTTTGCCAGGCAAGGCTTGCTTCCTTTCGTTCGGGACTTCCGCCTGGTGGAGACCCTCCCCGACTTGGTGGCCGAGATGTACTCCAACCTGTCAGTGGTGGAGTCGCAACATGTTCTGGGCCTCCAATCAGGACCGATGGAATTCTCCGACGTGCTCCTGTTCGAGGTGCTGGGCCTCCGCTTCACCGGCCTGGACATCTTCTCCTCCCCATCAAGCCTTCCTTGGAGCATCAGTGACATCAACGCGGCAGTTGCCGCGGAAGCCGGTTCTCATCAGCGGGTCATCAAGGCCCAGGACCTGAACCCTGTTGCCCACCTCGTCTCCTTCGTTCTTAACAATACGATCCTCCCACAGGGGGGACATTGGGACGAGATCAGTGTGGCGACTTACCTCGCGACTTTCGCGGTGGTAACGGGTTGCCAGGTGAATTGGGTGGCGGCAGTTCGACGCTAGATGTGCGGCGTGATCATTCCGAGCCGACGACCTCCCAGCCAGTTGCTTTTCAAGGAGGCGATGGTGGAACTGGCCCACTTCCTCCATATCTCCATCAGGGACCGGCCAAGAGTCCCGCTCCAGACCCAGCCCATTACCTCAGTCAACCTGGGCCGGTACGAGAGGCTTGCCTCAAAGCGAACCAGCTCGTCGTCTGGTGGGCAGTCAACCGAGCACCGTCCTCCTGCTCCTGCTTCTCGATTTGTCGACGGAACTTCTTCGGACCTGGATTACGCCGCGGGCTTGCGCACGGTGCTAGATCGTCTCCATGCTCGAGACGAAGTCCTTATCCGGTTATTGAGCCGTGAGGACTGGTTGATCCACCTGGTTGAGCGGATAGAACGTCGGGAGTGGGCTCGGGAGCAGCGAAGGTGATTCTGTCAGAGATCCGACCCCCAGAGGTACGAGCCTCAGAGGTTCGAGTTCCAAGGGTCTTCAGACGTGGAATAGTCTCGCATGTCTGTTTGTACTCCCCATCATAAATAATATCCAATGCACTTTTCAACAAAACTTTGCGTATGACTGTTTCCTCGAGAACTTGTGCGGACTGACGGGTGAGTCGTGGGGCGATGATACAGAGACAATGTTCGTACCATGCTTGGAGTTTTGGGGGAGCCAGAAGCCGGGTTTTCTTACCGGATTGCTGGCAGCGGGCCAGCTAGTCACCTGATCCACACATCTAAGTATGATTTTCGGGGAGCCGGCAACCGGGTTTTCTTACCGGGTTGCTGGCGGCAGGCCGGCTAGTTACCCGATCCATACGTCTAAGTATGGTTTTTCGAGGAGTCGGCAACCGGGTTTTCTTACCAGATTACCGGCGGCGGGCCGACTAGCTGCCCGATTCATACGTCTAAGTATGGTTTTCGGGGAGCCGACAACCGGATTGCCGGCAACGGGCCAGTTAGATGCCCAATTCATACGTCTAAGTATGGTTTTTTCGGGGAGTCAGCAACCAAGTTTTCTTACCGGATTGCCAAAGGTGGGCCGGCTGGCCGCCCAATTCATACGTCTAAGTATGGTTTTTCGAGGAGCCGGCAACCGGGTTTTCTTACTGGATTGCCGGCGGTAGGCCGGCTAGTTACCCGATCCATACGTCTAAGTATGGTTTTTCGAGGAGCCGGCAACTGGGTTTTCTTACCAGATTACCGACGGCGGGCCGACTAGCCGCCCGATTCATATGTCTAAGTATGATTTTCGGGGAGCCAGCAACCGGGTTTTCTTATCGGATTGCCGACAACGGGCCAGTTAGATGCCCAATTCATACGTCTAAGTATGGTTTTTTCAGGGAGTCAGCAACCAAGTTTTCTTACCGGATTGCCAAAGGTGGGCCAACTGGCCGCCCAATTCATACGTCTAAGTATGGTTTTTTCGAGGAGCCGACAACCGGGTTTTCTTACCGAATAGCCGGCGGCAGGCCGGCTAGTTACCCGACCCATACGTCTAATTATGGTTTTTCGGGGAGCCGACCATCGGGTTTTCTTACCGGATTGCAGACGGTGGGCCAGTTAGCCACCCGATCCATACGTCTAAGTATGGTTTTTCGGGGAGTCGGCAACCGAGTTTCCTTACCGGATTGCCAACGGCGAGCCGGCTAGTTACCCAATCCATACGTCTAAGTATGGTTTTCGGGGAGCTGGTAACTAGGTTTTCTTACCGGATTGCCGACGGCGGGCCAGCTAGTTACCCGATCTACACGTCTAAGTATGGTTTTTCGGGGAGCCGGCAATCGGGTTTTCTTACTGGATTGCCGGCGACAAGCTGGTTAGCCACCCGATCCATACGTCTAAGTATGGCTTTTGGGGAGCCGGCAACCGGGTTTTCTTACCGGGCAAATAGGAAAGCTGCAAGAGCAGCACAACAAGCAGATTTCATTTGGAGAATCAGACCGTCATCCTTTTGTGCCATGGTTATGCCTTTGCCTCTTGTTTAGAGTTAGAAAATGCATATTTTTATGAGTTAATTTGTGTGTTATGATCATATGTTATAGTTATTAAGAAAGTTTTGTATTTAATTTCTTATTTTTGAGTTAGTTTTATAATTGATTGTATTTATGCATTTTTTTATAGTTATTGTTAAGAAATGTAATCAATTAAATAGTTCATACAGTTGAATTATTGCAATTGAATTATTGTATTTGAATTATTACATATTCTGTGTTAATGCAAATTATATAATTTTTATTGATTATTACACATGCTATTAATTTTTTTGTTAAGTGTGTAATAGATTTACAATGAAAACTGAAGAAAAGAATTAGTAGCCTACTTAGAGATCATGCATGCTCGGAGATCTTCAAATGCACGGAAGGAAATGAAAGTCGCCTGCTCTCACGTGGAAAGAAATTAGTTACCAAAATGAAGACCGTCGGACCCTGCAGTATTTAAAAAGAAAAAAAAATTGCAAAAAGTCGGCAATTCCACGTTCACGCAGAATTGCTCGACACCGTTGTTGAGCGAAGAAAAAAGAAGCCAACCATTTAAGACCACCTGTTCTCTCTATCACACATCCCATTTCACGCATCCCTCTCTCCCGCACATTCCACCACCATCCATCCCATTCCTCTTCACGAGCACAAGGAGAAGCTCCTTGTTGGGTCGATCCAAAGCAACAATACGTCTCGAAGAACACAAGGTCGAGGCTTGCAGTCCCATTTGTGGTTGAAGTGCTTGGTGGTGACGTCTTTCAAGGAGTGAAGTCGGTATGATCGCAGCACGAGAAAAGGAGCGGATCCGTGAAGTTTGTGAGATTCACTTTCCATTTCATCTTCCATGGGATCATTATATCAATAGGTTTATCTCTAGTTTTTTTAAATTTATTTACTATTTTGAATATGTTGAACTCAACTTTTGTTACTCAAATTGTTGTTGTTAAAATGTGTTATAATTAGCTTAGTAGTTAAAAAAAAGAAAAGCTTTTAGATTTGTTATTGTATTGTAAGTGGATTTTTGTTGATCCACTCTTAAAATTTGTTGATCCAAAATTTACTCTTAATAATTTATTCGTATTTGTTAGAATATTTTTTTTTTAACTAGTATTAAATTATTTTTTTAATCTAAATTTAAATCCTACTTTCCTATGGATCGACTCGTACTTGCCATTGTTTATATAAGACACTATACACTTATGGTTATTACTTGGGATTAGTTTTTCCAAACGCCTCTCATCTCATTCTTTTTGTTGTGAGCCGGCGGGTAAGGAAAAATGTCCCCCCTTTTCCTTCTCCTTTTTAACCAGGAAATAACATAAGAAAAGCATGAGAAACACTTCTCCCATTGGGTAATAAATTTCAGTTGCAAATGAAATAGAAATCATGAATTACATATATGCTGAAAAATATTGTTGTAATTAAAAAGAAAACAGATACCACACAATTAAATTTTGCTGTAACATAAAGTTCACAACCCAACAATCTACGCTACAACCAGTTGCATGTTGGACTTGCAATAATTATAAAATGATTGAAAAAATGCAGTAAAATCACATTGAAAACTGGCATAAATCAACACTAGAAATAGACAAAAACTATGATTGAATCAGCACCTAAACACCACAAATGCAGAGAGATTACCACCCAACATTAAGTTATTGAAGAACCCAAAAACCTACACTACATGAGGGCATTCAATGATCTAAAGGAACCAAGCCAGAGACACGGGAAGATTCCAGCACGGATGAATTAAGAGGACATTCTCCATGCATCACTTGAAATGTAATGATGATGGCCTTCTAGGAGGTGACTTATCACAATAATACTGCAAATGATACATTTCATCCCATACCCCTGCAAGCGCTAAACATATATATGCCCGGACATCACAATGCAGTTGAGAATTCACGGTATGATAAGTGTGGTGGGTTATGTGGATCCACCATTCAAATAGCAATGACAAAAATAATCAGCTTGATGGATCGAATTCAGTTTTATTGGGTAGCCAAGAAATTTTCAAGAAAAACTAAATGATGCAGAAGCATATGCTAAGGATCTAAAATGATGACTTTTTAGCCATTCACCAAGCAGAGTTTCTTGGATGCATTGGAATTGATCAACATGAATAAGGAGATATTCTTGAAAATTATCAAGGGCCCAAATTCATTTTTGCAGTATTTGGAAAATATTCAGAATTATTCCGTGGATCTGATCCTAGCAAAATCTGGTTCAGTCAAAGAACGAAGTTTGCCAGGTGGAGCTATAACTTTTCACCAAACAGAAACAAAGAATGGAAACCAATTGCATATATATATAAAGTGCATTGCAGTAGAGATATTAGATGCATATGAAGCAGCACTTAGATGTAGAAATGCAGAAATTAACTTCTTTTCTAAACTGTAATCAATGCATAAATTATCTATAATGCAAAAATGAGTGAATAAACATTATCTTACCTTGAGATGGAAGATCCATTTGCACCTATGCTGCAATCACACCACAAAAACAATGTTCAGACTACTAATAATAGTTCACCTATCTTATTATCCTTAACTTTTGTTCTAATTCCAGTATAAAATTTCTGTAAAAAAACAACTTTTTTAGGACCGATAATTTCCATCAAACCCTTGCTAGCATCAACGACGAAATACCTCAGAAGAGGTGCCAAGGTGGGTCGATCTCGGCCGAACAAAACACGAACCCTAAATTTGAACAGAAGAAGAGAGAAGGAAAGCCGCATTGGCGCGGCATACACGGGAAACAAGGGAGGAGGAGGAGGAAGAATGGGAATAGGAGGAGCGGCGGAGACATGGGATTGGATCTTCCGGAGTTGGATTTGTGGGAAACGAGGATGGGATGTTGTGGGAAGGAGGGGAGGGAGCAGAGAAAGAAGTGGAGCAGAGAAAGGAGGAGGGTCTTTCCGCGGGAAAGCGAACCGTTGGTCTCTCGCTTCCCGCCACCGACCGCACATAAAAACACGTCCGGAGCAACCACCGTCTTCACACGATCGTCTTCCTCTTCTTTGCTCTGTCGACGCTCGCACGCGCAAGAAGGAGAAAGCCGACCACCGGTGCGCACGACCAAGGGCAACCTCGTCGTCGTCCGTCGCCTCTGCTCTTCGACAATCTCCTCTCTGTTCGATTCTCCCTCTTTCTTTTTTCTGTTCCGCGATTTCTCCTTGTTTTTGTTGATGGTTTCCATGGAGTTTGGAAGAAGCAGGAAAATCTACAGTTGGGATCGGTTCATACCTGCCCCTTCCTCCATGAACCTTGGCTTTGCTCAGGCGATGTTTACGGGAGGTGCTGCAAGGCGACCTCCTCCTGCTGCTTCTTTTTCTTCCTCTTCTTCTTCTTTTACTTCTTCTTCCAGCCACGCCTACCAGATGCGTCTCAGAGAGTGTTGCTTGCAGAACAGGACGCGGATTCTTGTCTTCGGTGACGGCGCTCCGACCGCATTTCTTGGGGAGGATGTGTTGCCCAAGCCCGCGAAGGAAAGACGAATCCCTCGGAGACCAAAGCTCTCTCTGTCCGTCCCCTCCATCTCCGACGATTACTATCTCAACCTGATGGACTGGAGCAGTCAGAACGTCATTGCCGTGGCGCTGCACGACACGGTGTTCCTGTGGGACTACGCCACCAGGTCCACCGCTTCCTCCTTCTCCGGCGACGCACTCGATGGACCCGTCACCAGCGTCAGCTGGGCTCCGGACGGCAGGCGTTTGGCCGTCGGCTTCAGCAACTCGCACGTCAAACTCTGGGACGCCGCCGCCGGACGCCTCGAAACGACCATCACGGCATCGCACGAGTCTCGGGTGGGGGTGCTTGCATGGAAGCACCATATCCTGACGTCGGGCGGGGGAGACGGCCGCGTGGTTAACAACGACGTCCGGATCAAATCTCATGCGGTGCAGACCTACAGAGGGCACAGTGGAGAGGTGTGCGGGTTGAAGTGGGTCGATTTTGGTTGGCAATTCGCAAGCGGCGGAGACGACGACCTTGTCCACGTATGGGACATGTCGATGGCTTCATCGTCCGACAACGTCGGCAGGCAATGGCTACACAGATTAAACGAACACAAAGCCGCCGTCAAGGCACTCGCCTGGTGCCCTTCTCGCAGGCACCTATTGGCCACCGGTGGTGGCACACGAGACGGTTGTATCAAATTTTGGAACGTCACCACCGGTTCTTCCCTCAAATCCATCGACACAACATCTCAAGTGTCGCAACTACTTTGGAGTAACGAGGGCGATGAGCTTCTTAGCTCCCACGGGTTTCAGAAGAATCAGTTGAGCCTGTGGAGCTACCCAAACATGAAAAAGATGGCAGACTTTGTAGGACACAATGAGCGAGTACTTTACATGACTCAAAGTCCAGACGGATCAACAATAGCTTCGGCTGGGCCAGACGAAGTCTTGCAGTTTTGGGATATCTTTGCAGATTCTCAATCCCACGATCAAAAGCCCACCACCAACGGAATGCCATTTGCTTCTTTAAGTCTCATTAGGTAAAAATAAATATGTCAACGTTGTACAAAAATGTATAATCTTAGCTTAGCTTGTATGTATCTTCTCATGCATCATGATTTTTCTAAGTGTATTTTTGTAATTAATCTTATATAAATAATGAGCATAAATCTACACAAGTTCAAACTTTTAAGTGACAAAATAACTTATTACTTATTATAAAAAAAAATCACTAATTATAACATGTGGTCTTTTCAAAAAAATAATCACTAATAAGGAACATCAATCTTCCTTTGTTCTTATCCATCGTATTTATATATCTTGGAATCATACGTTGAACAACATTTGACAGATTTCACCTATATATTGATTTTTGAATCAGAAAGAAAGTGTTGGTGAATGTCAGAAATTTTAGCACATGGTACATAATGCGGTTGATAATATATAAGGTGAATTTTTAAATCATACAAGTGAAAATCAATGCCACAAATAATCCAAAAATTTGTATACCGACGCCTGCAAGTTCACTGCAAAATCACCCTACAAAAGCTCCGCAAACATATGCACAGCAATCTGCAATTTACGGCTTTAATAAGGGCTTCCGAAGACGATTATAAAATGCAGAGATTTTTATATCACAACAGCCCCAAACGTACCATTCAATTCACCACAAATCAATGCAGAAATCTGCACAAAAACCACCACGAAAATCCTTCTGAAATTAATGCTAAAAACAGCCCTCAAATCCACGTTAAAAACATGGCAAACACATAGAATTCCTGCATTGTCATTTCTGCACCAAATTCAGTTTTGAATAGGTATTATACCAAAACAGAAATCTGCATTGGATTGAAGTGAAGATGACTGTCAAAGGCTGCAATAAAACGCTCAAACTCAACACTGCAAACAGCCCAAACAATCCACATGATTTAATGCAAATCAGTCAGTCCAGGAATCGGCACTAAAATATCATTGAAAATCCACCTGGAACTAAATCAAAACCACCATACCTGCAATGCTTCAATTTAATCACTGCACCACAATCACTCAAAAACCTTAGTATACAAACTGCACTGAAAATACAATCCACCTATCCTTGAGTCAAACTTGAAATTAAAATCTCATTCCACACATTTGCATTTATTCAATTAACTACAAGTGGCACTTTCAGTAACATCAACAATGCATTTGCCACAAAAATTCATAAATGCTGTAATTACATTAATACATCTGAAATTAAAACAGAGATTATCCAGAGATGCACAATCTGCAATCAACAGAAGAAACATACACTGTACCAAAAGATCCTCAATGGTGTGAACTATAATAAATAATCATACCAACTGCACCAACTTTTGCATTCATGATAAATAAATTTCAATGCTGAATATATATTCGATTGACAAAATAAAGCATACTAAAGAGAGTATTTTTTTTGAGTTTTTGAATGAAATAACTACTGGAATGTCTACTAAACAAGAAATAATGCATAACCTAGGTAAAACTATATTGATCTAAGGTAAAAGTGACCTTTTCTCCAATGGATCCCATGATCACAATCATTGCAAATTGCATCTGTAGAGGAAGAAAAGGAGGAAGGCCCTCAGACAGGGAAAAGCTCACATAAAAACTTCCCTCACACTTAGCATTAACCACAACTAGAGTTTAAATACAAGACAAACTTATAACAGACAACAAAAAATAATAGAAAAGCAAACAAAGGCTACAACCCACTAAAACAAAGAAAGTGAGAAAAAGAAAATGCACTGAAAGAAAGGAAGAATCAGCCAGTAGGTAATAATTCATTAACACCCACCCTCAAGCTTAGCGGAGTGGAACAGAGGCAAAACTTGTTGATGAGCCACTGATGATGAGCAGGAGAATTCTTTGGTGAAACCATCAACAATTTGATAAGGGGACAATATGATAATGAGTTGTAACAAGGCGCAGTTGAGAAAATCTTAGATGAAATGATGATTGATTTCAATATGATAGGTCCAAGCATGAAAGACAGTGTTCCAAGAAAGTTGAAATGAGGTGTTGTCAGTGAGAAGCCACAGTGGTTGGCAGAGATGTTGGTGAAGGTCACGGAGCAGGTATTGTATCCATCGCAATTTAGCAATTGCTGAAGCAAGCACGCAATACTCAGCTTTAGTGCTTGGGCAAGAGACTGCAGCTTGTTTCTTGCTGAACCAAGTGATAGTATGATTGTTAAGATAGATGCAGATGTCGGTGGTCAATTGACGATTGGTGTTTGTGCCGACCTAGTCAAAATTACAAGCAATGAGTTGAAGTCCAGGCTAAAAAGTGAAGTGCTAAGCCAAACTGTGATGAAGAGTGCCATTAAAGTGACAAAGGATGTGCTAATCATTGAGCAATTTTGTTGACGACAAAGGCAATGTCGCGGCCAGTGAGTGAAAGATAGAGAAGAGCCCCAACAAGCTAGTGAAACTCAATAAGGGTGGAAAAGGGAGGTGAGGTGGAGATGGAAGCTATAGCGATGGAGGTAGGTCTATGAATTGGCTTGGACAATAACATATTAAATCATTGCAACATATAGGAAATGTAGCAAACTTGTGAAAGGTGAATGACTTGATTTGTGATAGTGATCTCCATACCGAGGAAGTAGGAAGGGGTGCTCAAGGATCGACATTCAAAAGTGGCAAAAATAGCCTCAATGAAGTGGTGAATGTTAATGGGATCGCTGTCAGTTAGGAGAATATCGTCCATATAAACTAGAAATTAGAGGTACCAATGAGCTTAATAAAGAGAGTTGTCTGATGAGCATCATCGAAAGCTTGTGGTGAAAAAATATTGGTGAAGTTGTGCATACCATGCCCAAGGAGCTTGTTTTAGATCGTAGAAAGCCTTTCAAAGTTGACAAATATGATGAGGCTTGTAGGGTCCGTATAGTCGATAGGTTGTTGGACGAAAACTTGTTTATGAAGGATACCTTGAAGAATGTGTTGCATATGTCAAGTTGTTAGAGCTTCCATTGAAAGGTAGTAGTAAAGGAGCATTCGAATAGTGGCATGCTTGGCAATGGGGCTGAAAGTCTCACTATAATCAAGGTCTGGAAGTTGGAGGAATCCCTTGATGACGAGTTGTGCTTTATACCATAGAATATTTCCGACTGAATCACATTTGATGTGGAAAATCCATTTGGTTCCAACAACATTAAGGTGACAATTAGGTGGTACCACATCCCATGTGTGATTTTTCTAGAGAGCGGCAAATTCTTTGGCCATTGCTTCCCACCAGTGTTGGTGACGCAAAGCTTAGGAATAGGAGGTGGGTTCAAGTAGGTGGGGATCAAGAAAATCGATGTGTAAGCCCTTTGGAAGGTGCAAGGACTACTATGTCGAGGCTTGTGATGGTAAATGCTTGAGAGGCGGCAATGTCGGTTATGGGAGAAGAGGAATAGCTAGAGGGCATTGGAGAAGGTTCTGGAGTTGTGGGTGAGAGTGTAGTTGGAGATGGAAGAGTGGGTAGTGAAAAGTCAACACCAGGGGGATGTGTAAGACTAGGGATGTTGTAAAATTGAGGGGGGAGTAGGGGGTTCAAAGGTAGTGGGAGCTAAGGGTAGTGTTGTGGGGTGAATAAAAAAGGTGGAACTGGCAGGTGGTAGAGGTGTGGGAGATTTGGCAAGGAAGAGATTCTCACCGAAGGCAACATGATAAGATATAATTTTCCTTCTAGATTCAATATGCCTGCAGAGAAAGTCCTTATTTTGGGAGGAGAGACCCAAGTAAATGTAGGGAAGGGCTTTAGGCTATAGTTTGTTACTTCGAGGGAGGAGATGATAACAGGCACAGCCAAAGACACAGAAGGCACCATAGTCCACTGGTGTGTGAAACAACACTTTATAGGGAATGGCATTGTTGATAGCGATGTTGGGAAGACAATTTATTATATGGGTGGCCATGTGAAATGCAACAATCCAAAACTAAGAAGGAAGGCCAAAGTGAAATAGTTTCAACAAGCTGATGGTGTCACCGTTTTGAGATGGCATGTGTGGGCAGGAGAGACAATGGTGAACCCCATAGTGGCAAAGGAGGGAGAATTGAACACTCGCAAATTTGCTGTTGTTATCAAATTGGATGGCCTTGATGGATGTGTTTAATTGGCATTCAATATAACGTTTGAAATCAGAAAACACATGAGATAAGGGGAAAATCCACTTATATCGACTGTAATCATCAATAATCATTAATACATAATGAAAGCCATGAAGTGAGGTCACAAGAGAGGGACCCTAAATATCCAAGTGCAGAAGTTCAAGAGGTTGAGCACTGTGATGCGCTATAACCGAAAATGGTAAATTGTGTGCCTTGCGAGAAGGCAAACGACATAAGAAGAGGCAATTAAGCTGGAAAACTAAAGGTGACAATAACGATGGAGGTACTTCAAGATGCGATTGGAAGTACACCCTAACTGAGCATGC
This sequence comes from Amphibolis antarctica, assembly GCA_024699675.1. Taxonomy (NCBI): domain Eukaryota; kingdom Viridiplantae; phylum Streptophyta; class Magnoliopsida; order Alismatales; family Cymodoceaceae; genus Amphibolis; species Amphibolis antarctica. Next base: position 32,886 of record JAMKPZ010001789.1, on the reverse strand, counting down.
CAAATAAAGGTGTCAATCGTGCCGACACGGCAAGCACGATTTTTGTATCAACACAGCACGAATAGTGCCATGCCGACACAACCCACATTGCCAACAGGCCAACCTAAGCACAGCCTGTGGCACAAAAAAAACTATTCGTGCCGATCAACGACACAATTTTGACCGACACGATTTTTTAATTAATTTATTATTTATATATATTTAATATTTAAATTAATAATTAAATTTAAAAAAAATATTTATTTAATTAACAAAAAATAACATTCTTCCAAAGACTCGACATCACGACCCAACTACTGGCCCAATGACCTAGTGGCCCATCACCCCCACCAACCGCACGACCCGTTCACCCTCCTCCCACGCACGTGACCATTCACCCCACTGACTACACGACCTGATGACCAATCCCCCCCCCCTCCCACGACCTAATGACCGGGCAACCAGACCTGCAGTTGCCTGAGACCCGTCACTAGGCGATCCTGTCCTTCAACTGGTTGCCGTTAGGGTTGACCTGGTTGTCGGTTATCCAAGGTTGGCGGCCGCCAACCCGACCAAGTCAGACGCCCACTCCTCTAGACTTCGGCTCCGCCTCTCATAACTATACACCAGTCCGTAAACTAAAGGCCGTATACATAGGCCGTAGACTTAAGCCGTAAACTCAAACCCATATACTTAAGGTTCTCCACTCTCACTTCTGCCCTCTGTGCAAACCCGACTGCCCGATACCCAGCTGCTGCCCTATGAGTCCGGTAGCCACCTGACTTCCGGCAAAATCCTGGCTCCCTTCATATCTTCAACCTAACTCATGAGCACCTGGTAGCTCCAATGCAGCTACCAACTCATGGACCCGACTGCCGCCTACAACCTGGCAGAAGACCAACTCCACTCCTTGCAACCCTAACACCGATAGCCCACCTCTCTCTTCGACTCTTCTTCACGGGACCTAGCGTCGCGACTCGGTGGCCGACCCAATGACCCGACAGCCGACCCAGGCACAATTCCCCATCTCGTCCGCCTGTGCACGCAACCGTTCACCCCGCCAGCCACACAACCTAACAGCCAGCCCAATGACCCAACAACCCATCCCCCTCGTCGGCCACATGACCCGTTCACCCCCCTCCCGCGTACGCAACTGTTCACCTTGCCAACCGCACGACCCAACGACTGGTCCCCCCCCCCTCCCACAACCCAACAACCATCCCCAACCCCCACAACCCACCTCGTAGTCTTGTACTGGGTCAGGCCGTGCCTATTTCGTGCTACAATTCGTGTCATGCCGACATGGCATAAACTATCTGAGGGTCTGGCCCAAGCACAACCCACAGTATGAAAAAAATTTTGTGTCATGTTATTAACCGACACGATCAAACCCTGTAGGGCCATGCCACCATGGCCCAGTTGACAACTCTAATGCGAAAGCTCCAACGAAGCATGGGTCCCCAGTTCAGCCAACAATGCTTTAGAGTGAGGAGTGCCATGAAGGAGATACAAGTCACCATGGCTAGTTGGACCCTCTAAGTGGTGTTACATGTTGGTCATCAACAGCAGAAGGTAAGGTTGATTGGCTGGGGATATTCGTCCTCTTTAATAGTGCTACACTCTAGACTAAGCATTGTCTGAGGGACTTCAACTGAAATTTCCTCATTTTCGTGCACATTCTAAAATGGAAAGACATGTTCACAAAATTGGACTTTCCTGCTAACAAAATATTGTTACATGTCAAATATTCTGTACCGGTTTAGTCAAAAGTAAGATGCCAAATGTATGCTCTTTTCAATTGACCAAATATTTCCTTTGCAGTTGGTTTACTTAGTCAATTCATAAATGAACTAAAATATTGAAATGAAGTTATCATTAGTGTATTATCATACATTGAGAGAAATTTAGGAAATGGTCTGAATTACAAAAATAAAAAGGGACACTTGGAATGTTCAAGCACTCTGTAATTTCAACTACATAGGGAAAAAGCGACATTTTGCTGTTGTACCTAGATTGGAGACAATTTGATCATTTGTAGGTGTAGAAAGAAAAATATTATGTTCAAATCTATCGCTAAGGCTAAATACAAATCCACAACATAGATGAGTTGTGAGATGACATGACTGAATTCTTTAGTCACTAAACATAGTTTCAATATGTAGCTTACAATTCAATGCACTGACAATTAAGTTGTCATCTTCATTCCTCATAACTTGATGTATCAATGAAATTTCATTGATACGTCCCAGTTTTCATAGAAACTGATGTGATAAACACTTGTTTATTGATTTCGGTTCAATTTTTGTGGATAGTTCCATCTAGATCAGTCAGATTTCTTTGTCAGTAAATGGCTATCCATTTGATTACTTTGGTTGCTCCAATGGCCTCATGCAAGCAGATCCTCTTTCTCTGCTTTTTTTGGTTGTTGCATATTTCTATGGGGTTCTCTTCCCAAATGGAACTTATATCCTCAATCTTCTGTATGTTGATGACTCAATATTCTTTTTAGATCCTTAGTTAAATAACAATATAAATTTTAAGTGCATCATGTGTATCTTTCAATATTTGTTGGGTCACCAAATAAATTTCTTAAAATTTGTTGTGGTGTTAATATCATTTGGTATCGAACACTTGGGTTAACCCTAATCACCCCTTTCTCCCATAGGCAGCACTCCTCTATTGGATGCACCTCTCCCCCACCCACCCACCCACCCACCCACCCACCCCCACACACCTTTTTTCCCCTCTCTCCTCCGGACGTCAACTCATTGGGTGCATCTCTATGCTCCACTAGTCCATCTCTAGTCGACTTCAAGTCTTTGTCGTTCTCTGCCGCCACACCAGTCTGTGCATCATTGTTGGTCTCTACCACACATCTTTGTTACGCGCATCTCCAATCCACTTTGGTTTTCCCACCTATGTATGGTTGTTGGTCTCTCTCTCTCTCTCCTCATCTCAAGTCACCCATTGTTCTTCCCTATAAGGGAAGGACACTCATCAACCTAGTGCATGGGAAAGTTCATAGTGGGATGAAACTCAATGAGACAAACTATTATCACTGGGCCTCCATATTTGAGACTTTCATTGCCTCTTAAATCAGGAACACTTGACGCATGATCCACCGAACACAAAAGTCACTGATTTTTCCTTCTATAGGGTTGCTAATTGTATTGTTATCTCTTGGATCGTCAACAGTGTAGAAGACAACATTGCTCAATTATGCCTTGCTCACCATGTGTGGAAGACTTCATTCTAGCTATAGGTTTGATTAGAATATTTCCACTAGCAAGGTGACTCCATAGTGTATACTTTCTACAGTCGGCTCCACTCCCTTCTCGACGATCTCAATCAGTTGACTATGTTTTGTAGTTGACGACCTCGTCGTCTCCATCTAAAGTTGTTGCCCTTGCCACCATCTGCTCCTCACAACCAGAGGCAATTGGCTCCCTCTCATCATGATCAAGGACACAATGGAAAATAGTTGTGACCCCTGTATTTACTATGGTAGAAAGAACCACCCCTCTAATTGCTATTGACAAAAGTTTAAAAGGCCTCCTACTACTCCATATGCTCATCTTACTGGTTCTGACCTTCCATCCGCCTCTCCCACATCAACAATTATGGTTCCCTCCACTCCTAGCAATGTGTCTTCGATGGTTCAAATCTCACAAGCTGATTTGGATGAACTCATGATTCTCATAGCTCAACAGAATAGTGAAGCTTCTGTTTCTCCTGCTCTCCCACGATATGCACACCTCTTAATGATCCCCTTGTAATAATTCGTAGATAATTGATTCTAAGGCATTACATCACATATCGGGTAACCATTCTCTTTTTTATTGCATTGTAACTTACCCTAATATTCAGTATTTTACCCATTTCATTGCTGGCTAGGGGCGTCGTCGACCTCCTATTTGGCCAGCATTCAGCTCGGCCCTTGGTCAACTCATCTCCTCACCCCTAAACACTCCCAACCATGGACGCAATGCTATGGCCAGCCAACCCATTTTCAACATTTTTGCTACAACAACCTTAGGTTGCTATATAAATACATGCTAAAGTAAAAAAATATACAGCATTGGTACAAGCTTCACTCACCTTTAGTCCAACGACGTTCCCTTCCTCTTCTCCTCCTTGATTTCTTCTCAATCGACAGTAATCCTCGTCTCCTCAGCCCTCCTCCGGCCGGAACATTTGGGGTAACCCCATTGCACATGGAGATTATGGATACCGAGCACGGTTTGGTTGATCTCTTACCCAAGGTTCGCTCCTCTATTTCTGGGATTCTCCCAAACCAACCGTGCCTCCCTCTTCCGCGCTCGACTTGGAGAGAGGGGTGCTCCCTTAGGAATCTAGGGCACCGACGGTGAGAGGGGTGAGTTTAGGGTTTTGGGGTTTTATAGCCCTTAATTAAAGAATATTAAATGGCAATTTATCATGTGCCAGCCATTGTTATTTTTTAAAAAACTATAACCTTTAGCTTATTTTCTTTTAATATACCGGTAATCGCATTAAAATTTTAGATTATCAAATTAATAAAATACATCTGTTAAAAAAATAATAATAATAATTCTTTATTAATATAATGAATAAATAAAATTAATGTAATGAATTACTTTTTATTGCTATTTTTTTAGGTTTTACAGTAACCCTATCATTCATCTCATTCTCACCATCACTAGTAACTTTATGACATCTTTCGTTGCAATCTCATCAACATTGTAAGTAGATTTCAATCTCATCGTAGTGAATGTTATTTTTATAGTTCTTATAAAGGATGCAATAGATATAAGTAGAGGAGAAAGAGATGTTGGCATTGGAGCGACAGGTTAAGAGAATGGGTGTCAAAACAAGAGATTTTAGAGAAGCGATGATGAAGTTGGTTGAATTGGGAGAAGCAATAACAAGGTTAGGTAAGTTGAGAGATGTAACGACAAAGTTAAGAAAAGTAACAACAAAGTCGATAAAAACAACAACAAAGCTAGGTGAGTTAGAAGAAGCGAAAACAAAGCTAGGCGAATTCAAAGAAGCAATAATAGAGTTAGATAAGTTAGGATAAGCGATAATAAAGTCAAGAGTAATTGCAATGAAATTAGGTGAATTGAGAAAAGTAATAACAAAGTTAGGAAAAAAGGCATCAAAGTAAGAGAGTTTATAGAAGCGATGACGAAACTAGTTGAGTTGGAAGAAATAACAACAAAGTTAGGTGAGTTAAGAGAAGCAATAACGTGGTTGGGAGAAGTAATAATAAAGTTGATAGAAACAACAATGAAGTTGGACAAGTCAGAAAAAGTAACAACAAAACTAGGTAAGTTAAAAGAAACAATAATAGAGTTAAATGAATTGTAAGAAGTGACAATAAAGTTAGAAAAAACATCATTAGAATCAAGTAAGTTAAGAGAAGTAGTGATAAAGTTAGAAGAACTAAAAAAAGAGAGGAGGAAATTTTCTACAAAATTGGTGATTTTTTACAAAGTAAAAGGTAAAAATCAAAAAAATGAATGTATTTATATCAAAGTAAATTTTTTTAAAAAAAAAATCTTCGTTTGACACAAACTTCTAGAAATTGACATCACCATTTGAATCACAACACAAGATTGTTGAATATTCCGATTACGCAAGAATCTTCCGTTTTGAATATTTTCCACCTCTGCACAGTCTGCACTACATCAATCAAAATACATGATGCTGTGCGCGTAAATGATTGTTGACAATTAATTTAAGGAATAAATCAATTGGAGTGCCCGTGGAATTAATTTTACGTATGAACAAACTACAATAATTACCTAATTTTTAAATGGTAACGATATTCATTATTCTTACTGAGATTTCAATCTTCATATTGAAGAAAAAAAAAGTAAACTACGATAGTACGAATGTAGATCGATTCTAACATTATGTTGGTGACTGTCTGACTGACCAATTTTTTAGTCGAATGACTTTTTCTAAGATTTATTTTGCTGGTAAGTTATTTGCAAACTACATGCAGCCATACGTGAATTTAATATCACCTTAAAATTTAACTTAAAATTAATTAGTATTACATGGTTCAATTATTTTCTTGTACATCATTATTTTTGTTTACTTTTAAAAATATTTTTATTTTCACAATGAAATTTACATTTCTTAATCTACTATTTCTATTATTAAAAATACTTTTTTTTTCCTCTCATATTAAAATCATTCATTTTAAAATTATTTTTTTCTTATTTTAAAATTAAAAAATAAGAGTAATAAATAATTCCTTAAAATTTTTTAAACACCGTCTTTGTTTTTCACTGCGATTAATTATTCATCGGTAAGACTTTTCAAATGCTCTCACAGTGTCGCTTTCTTAAAACTAATTAATTGATGGGCATTGACATGATCTCTTTGATAATTCGTCGTTTCTTTTACTCTTAGCTTTTGGAAATCAAAAAATATATATTTTTTAAAAATTTAAAATAAATATTAACAAAAAAACGAAAGCTTTGACTTTTATCTAATTTCAGATTCAAATCGATCCAGCGGCGGCGCGAAGCCTTGAGATTGCCGTGCACTACCCAACTGTTGTGGAGGAGGAAGCGAGACCATGGACGAAGAGGAAGAAGGCCATGGATAAAAAGCAGCAGCAGCATAAGAGGAGGAGGAGGAGGAGGGGGAAGCATGCAACCATTGAGTACAGAAGGTCGAGGTTTGCCGATGGAGTAGCCCACCGTCACCGTGTGATGGCACGATAGCAGCGGCAGGGTAAGAAGGAAGTGGGAGGGTGGGTGGTTGGGCGTCGAGCGGCGGCAGGGTAGCCGACGACTGGAAAGAGACCGGTGGGTTTTGCTGGAAAGGAGCATTGTCGGGGAAGTTCAGCTTGGCTCGTTTCCCTTGAAAGCGGAGAGCGGCAGCGTCGTAGGCTCTGGCGGCGGACTCGGCGGTGCTGAACGTGCCCAACCAGATGCGGGCGGCTTTTTGTGGGTCTCTTATCTCAGCGGCCCACTTACCCCGCGGTCGTCGCCGGACTCCCCTGTATTTCACTGTCGTCGCCGGCAGCTCCATCCTCTGCCAGACGTCACCTGCCGACGAATCAAACCAACAAACAAATCTTCACCGATCTAACGCAACACAACAAGGTACACCCAATGGAATTAATGGTCACCTGCGACAGTGGACGTCGTCGTCGGCGGCGGCGGCGGAAGGGAGGCGCTGGAGCCCTCGTCCGTCTCGTGTGACCTGCCATCTCCGCCGGTGGGGGCAGCAGCATCACCCACGTCGGTCAGGACATGGGTCAAAGCCGCGACCATGACCGCCATCTCCCGCTCGTGGTCGATGCCTGAGAACGGGGGATTGCTCATTGCAGTGTAAGCTTCCTCTGGGGTGAGACAGAGGAAACGGTCGTCGGCCTCACAGAAGCCGGCGAAAATGTTCGTATATATAAAGAAATAATGAATACTGGGCATACTTTTAAAGTGTTCTCTACGGTTTTCGTTGTGTTTTGTACGTTTGAACGAAATTTCATGAATCAAATAAAAAAAGGTTGTATCTTTTTTTTCACCAATCACCTGTACGAAAGTTTTAAATCTCGGGATTTTTTATTAATCTTAACAAATTAATAGAAGGCATGCAGTCGTATGGTTTGACTTTTAAAAATTCGTTTTTAATACTTCCAGCAGGGACCGTAAGGGGGGATGGAATTTGTGTTATTTTTAATATTTTTTATTTGATGGGTTTGTCGAGGATGAGGAAGGACTAAATTAAATAAAAAGTAAGAAAATGGGAGAGAGTAAAAGATGGAAGAAAAATAAAAGGAAAAAAAAGTCAAAGAAGAGAGAAGTATTTTTATGAAAATATTTGTTTACATGGATATTAACGAAGAGAACGTTGAATTTTTAAATTATAGAAATATCTTGTAATTTTTTATTAAGGGAGGTTTATGTGTATAGAATTAGGTGAAATTGAGTTGACTAGAATTTCGATCAAAATTAAATTATATAAAATTAAATTTAGTGTTGAGATATTTACACACTTTTTAGAACTGAATAGAATTATAAATATGAGTATTTGTATACATATAAAATTGAACAGATTTCAAGTCAATAATATTTACATGACATAGATATATATAAATTAATCTAATTAATATACAAATAAGACATTGTAAATTTTAAATACATGTTGTCCATCAACTTAGTTGATGGACAATTGGAAACAATTTCAAATATAACAACCACTTTGTTTTATTTTGAAAATAATGACCTTCAATAAACACAATTTTAAAAATGGTAGATCAATACATATCCAAAGGAGGGATGATGTTGTTGTGTATGTAAATGTGTAAAATTTACAAGCATATTTTTCCTTTATGGAACAAAGATCCAAAAGGAAAAAAAAAAGGGCCAGGAGTCGCCACTTAGTTTGTTTTAGGAAAAAACTAAGAAAACCTCAAAGATTTTGAGTAAGTACTTTAGGTATAAGTTGGGAATGTGTTAGGCATCTAACTTGCCTAACAAAAGCTAGCCTTGAGTCATTTGAGTTGGCTGTTTACAATTCAATTGGTTTGAGTTGATATTCCCATATTCGGAGATGATTTGCAAGAAATAAAAGAAAGAAAATCTAAATAAACTTGATTATATTGCACTTAAGATAATTTGTACAAATTGTCAATCACAATTACTTCCACACATAAGGAAGAAATGCTATACATAATGGAATAATAAGAAGCATTGCAAAGCCAAATTTGCAAAGGACGCTTGCAAAGAAAATGTTTCTCCTTAGTTCTTGTGATGTGCAGATTATTCATCATTCATCATTCATTTCCACTCAGATGAGAGCAATGAACATCGATGATCGGCACAACAAAACATACAAATACATCGGCAAGACAACAAACATTATCAATTGCATTTAATATGAATGTTGATCAAAGCATTAATTGATTGCATGACTAAGGATGATGCATAAAAATGAAAGATCGCCATGTTATTAAGTTCAATTCAAGAAATGTAGATCAAGATACAATAAATTGTAAAGAAAATAAGATCATCGCATGCATTCATGTATTTTACTTCATGATAAATGACATTAATGAGAAAGAATCATATGCTTTTGGCTTACTGCTTACTACTTACTACTTATAGCTTATGACTTACCTGAATGATCGTTGCGAAGAGTTGATGAATCGAGTACACTTTAGCAAGAGCAACACCGGAAACTCTTGAAGGACAAGAGAGTGCGCAATGCCAAAACTCGACAATCGCTAGAAGTTAGAGCAAATGCCACTTGGAAGCCCCAATCAGAAATCTCTAGTCATATCAAGGTACCTTCCAACTTTGCTAACACTTCTATTTATAGCTGATAACTAACTAACTACTACCACATGTCGATACCTGATTGGATGACAAGAACCGCACGGCGACAAAAGAAAGTCAACTGTGATAACAAGACTAATACTCAGGAGGAGCTTCGCACTTAAGGGCGTGAAGGATATAATGGACTTTCAGGAGCCTAGAGAATTTTGTGAGGATAGAGGAAATGAAGGAGCCTGCAAGAAAGAAGCGATGGACTTTGGGGAGTTCGGATAAATCAAAAATGAGAGAAAATGAGAATATGTAAGAGGAGACGACGAACTCCTGGGAGTTCGAAGACTTTGATATCCCAGGGCAGCTCTAGGACTCCTCTTAGAGAATTAGATAGGAAATAGGCAGCCTTGTTGTGTTTTTCCCAAACCTTTGCGAGGATCCTAACTAGCCTTTATATACATCCACTGCAGCATCTTTTCTGAACTGATCTCTACTTTGTCTACCACCTGACCTATCAAATGAGACAACTGATCAATCTTCTGGTTAGCTTGATGAACTTGTTGGTCCAAGTTAGTCACTCTATGACTCTAATCTTGGATTGACTGGTGATTCTGTACAATGTGCCTACTCTGGTTTGCTATGATATTTTTTAGTTCATCCTGTCGCTGTTGGATTTCTTGGCAATGCTCGGCAACCAATCTTGACTTCTCTTTCAAAAAATTCAACTTGGAGTATAAATCTATCTTGAAGGCCTGAAATTCTTCTTTGAAGTCTAGGACTGTACCCTGAGGTTCAAGAGTCCTTTCCTTCCTTGATTTCGAAGGAGATATAGGGGGAGAAACAACAATAATTGGAATCTTTGAAACTTTGTCTAGAACTGTCTCCTCTCTAAACTCAATTGACGAAGATCTTTCAATCTCACCAGACAAGCTGAACTCTGATTGTCTCTCTATTTGCAATGAAGCTTCAACATGGGGATCTGACCTAAAGATTTTTCTCCTCTAAAGTTCAGAGAAGTGGGAGTGTCTACCATTGCTAGGCTTAGCACTAGGGGTGCCTCCAATGCAATCTCTATGTCAAGCACCTCTATTACCTGAGCTTCTATTTGAGGTTGAAGAGTTGGGGCCGGCTACGAGCTCAGAGCACCAATAGCTTTCTTCGCCATAGACATCTTGTTTGGCATCAGGGGAGGAGATATTTCTTTTTCGATAATCCCCTTTTTCTTTTGTTGCCTCCTGAATCTCCTGAGATCCTTGATTGTTATTTTCTTTATTTTATAATGGAGGGCATTCCATTGTAAAGTGTCAATTTCTGTCAATGACATTAAGTCTACCACCATATATGCATAAAAAAGGTTGGTCTTAATATTCCACAGGTGCTCAAATACGACTTGAGCTTAATTGACTGTTATTCCTTTGACGATGGCATAGGTGACTTTATAAACTGGCTTTAACAACTCATCCCCATGCCCTGACTTCTAAAAGAAATTATGGGTAATTATCTCCACAATTACTCGAGCTTGTGGATTCAAGAAAGAAACTCTATTTAGCTGTCTCTGTCCCAGGCCACTACTAATCCATCCATTTATTTATGTATTTCCCATTTAAGGGTTGAATAAGACTGAAAAATATTGACGCCCTCATTGACTACACCAAGGGACATCTCAATCCAAGCAGGGGTAATTTGAAAAACTTGCTCTCAGGAAACGATCTATAATATCTTCATGCACTCTCATGTTGGCGTATAACTCTACTATCAATAGGGTGTAAATTGGCAGAGGATCTCTCTCCGAAAATCCTTCTAGTCCTTGAATTTAAAAAATGTATTTCAACTCTTCCATGCCTTCAAAATCAATTGTCATTTTTCCCAAGGCCTGATAGTCTTTCAAACTCTTAAATTAATTGGTCGCTACTTTATTTTTGAACTGAGGAATAGTCTTAGGCAACATCTATTGAACTACTCCCATTTTCTCTCCTAGTCAGTGGCCAAAGGAAACAGGAGAGTTGGAGTCCATCCCTTCAAACTAGGCATTTGATTCTTCTTGGTGGTGGTCCAAAGGCAACTAAGCTTCGGCCAAGTCATCCTCAAGCATGGACGTGACTAGAGTGGAGATTTCTTCGTTTGAAATGGACAGATTCTCATTTGTCACTGGACCCTTAACTGGCAAAACTAGGTCTGTTGCTACTACCTTTATTGGGAGTTCTATCTGCTCCATTTCTACTTGCTTTCTCTTTAAGCTGGTGGCTTCTCTCTCTCCTAGCCAAGCTTTGGCTTTCCTCATATCCTCCACGTCTTCTCTCTTGAGGCACCTCCAAACAGAATTCTTCGAAGAAATTTTCATCAACCACCTATTACCCTTCTTTCCACCCAAATGTTGGTTAGAGCTATTTAAAAGAATAACAAGCACATGAGACTTGGGAAACAAGTTGAAAGTTATAAATAAAATATCGAAGTTGCCACCTTATTTTACTGGAAAACAAGGAAAATAAGAAGAGGATGAGAATGCACTCTTCAACTCAGGAATGAGATGTAAAATCTTTAAGAAAATCAAAACAAAAGGTCTACTACTCAGAGATAATGAGTAAGAATCCAGGGTACTAGTGGGGAAGGTGTTAGACACTCCCAGCCAGCCTAGCATAAGCTGGCCTCCTTACTATGATTGATGCACAAGCTAACTAAAATGCAGGGTGAATCAAAAGGGAAGATCTAGTTTTTTGATTAGGAGTTTCTCAACGTGCCCTAATCCAATTAATCCCAAAAAAAAAAGGAAAAATGAGGAAATCTGGTAAAATGGGTGAAAATCCAATAAATTCACCTAGGAGCTACACGAGGACTCAAGGAGTCAGGTCTCGGAGTACTCACTAAGATGATGGTAAAACAAAGTGGAAATCTAGTAAATATGGGCAGAAATCCGATAAATTCATTTGGAGCCGCACAAGGACTCAAGAAGTCAAGTCTCGAGGCACTCATCGAGATGGTGGTAAAACGAGCTAGAAATCTGGTAAATACGAGAGGAAATCCGATAAATCCATTTGGGAGCCACACGAGGACTCAAGGAGTCAGGTCTTGGGGTACTCACCGAGATGACAGTAAAACGAGGTAGAAATTTGATAAATACGAGTGAAAATTTGATAAATCTATCTAGGAGCCGCACGAGGACTCAAGGAGTTAGGCCTCAAGGCACTCTCTGAGATGGCAGTAAAACAAGGTGGAAATTCGATAAATATGGGTGGAAATCTGATAAATCCATCTAGGAGCAACACGATGACTCAATGAGTCAGGTCTCAAGGCACTCACCAAGATGACAGTAAAATGAGGCAAAAATCTAGTAAATAAATTTGATAAATCCATCTAGGAGCCACACAAAGACTCAAGGAGTCAGGTCTTGGGGCACTCACAGAGATGGTGGTAAAACAAGGTGGAAATCTGATAAAACATAGGGGAAGTCCGCCAACCTTGATGAACTTCCACCCACCTTTGGTTGAAGCCATGGATGACAAGGAAAAAAGGAAAACTCGCAAGTAACTACAAAACAACATTTGAAATAACAAGATGTACGTGCAAAACAGAAAGAAGAGGGAGACCGAGGGTGATCCTGAGAGAGGAATAGGTTTTCCCTAGTCGAAGTCATGGACGACCAAATGGATAGCTATCCATAAAAGATTCGTCTCCCCCTTCCTATCCGTGGGAAGAGGTGAGAGGATGACTAACTTGTAGGAAGGTTGGGCTAGAGTCATCGTTGGTGAGCTCTTGTGCACAGATAGTTGACCGTTGATGAACATCGGAAGTCGGATAGAGCAGGTGGTCAATGTTGGGTGCTGGGACGCCCGGACACTTTGAGCAGCAACGGGATCAAGGAGTTGAACCTCTCCCTAATGGTAAGGGGAGGGCTATTTATAGGCTAAGGTCACGATGTTTCACGAAGTTGGACTGTCAAGCATTGGAAGGCCAAGTGTTGCACACGTTATGTTGACTAGGTGACGGTTGGGCTCATTGAGCACCAGGAATTGTTTGTAGGTGTTGACACTCTAGGCTAGAATTCCACCTTTTTAGCTGGAACTCTGCCTCCTCTATCGCAAAAAGCCAATGCTCGTTGATTTGTTGTAGTGAGTCTCCAAGTGCTCTGAAAACAACTGATGCAATGGGGCAGAATTTCGCTATTTTTATCAGAATTCCATTGTTCTTGCCATAGAAGTTTGGATATCTATGTCTGCTGCTAAGGGACTAATCTTGCGCAATGAGTCTCAAGCGCTCTTGAGACGACTGGCTCAAAGGGGCAGAATTTCGTTATTTTGATCGGAATTCTATTGTTTCTGCCGTGGAAGTCCGAAGATTTGTACTTGTGCGATCAATTTCTTGGAGATTGGTTTCACACCTCTTAGGGGTGCATCAAGAGCGGCTAGTGGGGCCAAACATCCGGTCACCTACCATCAGACAATTGGTCCATTCTAGGACTGGTGTCTCAGCTGCAATACCTTTGGAAGGTGCATTAGAGGTGGCCGGGGAATTGGGCTTACGCCTTTGGAAGGTGCATTAGAGGCGGCTAGGAAATGAATATCTATGATGCGGCTGCCGGTTGCATGAGTTGGGTGGCACCTTGCTACCTCTTTCACCTTGGGAAGAATGGTTGGCGTCCATGGTGAGGATGCAACTGGGGTATCGACTACTAACGTGTAGCCGAGTTTGGGAAGCGACTACCGGCTGTATGAGCCAGGTGATGCACTACCCCTCCACTGTCAAAGTTCTAGTGCTACCCTATGGCTGGCTGTAATATTATGAGCTTTACTCTACGGTCAGCCGTAACATTACGAACATTATTCTATAGTTGGTTGTAACATTATAGCCCTTACTTTACGATTGACCAAAAGTAAAAAATAGAAATGTCATAAACCAAACGTTGATAAAAATGGAATTTTTGGCTGGAATTTCTAGCTGACTAAACATTGTTAGACATGTAATGAGTTTGTTGGACGAGAGGTGACTCAATGGAGTAAGTTTGTTGAGCGAGAGGCATGAGGTGGAAGACGAAATGAGACTTCCGCTTGGGAGGTTCGGCTTTTGGCTTATATAGCCAACTACTGGCTCGAACTTCCAAGGTGTCCTGATTGGCACTTGGGAGTACAATACTTAACTCGCACTCGAAATCGTGAGTGTCTGAATGTTTGGCCTAGACTAACCACAACGTCAACTACATATCCCCGAGTATGAGGGGTTAACAAAATGCCCCTCCCTAGGTGAGGTCGGACGACCAAGAGGGAGGGAGACCGAAAACCAGGGTTTAAGAATAACTCGACATGCTTGCGGGTACAAGAAGGGAAAGTGTCATATATAGATTCTCAGATTTTGCTGAAAATAAAACTCGACAGGAAATGTTTGCTCTACCTCCTAGAGAATCAAATAAAGGATAAAGTGAAGGGCAGACTTTGGGGATGCCAAGACCAAAAGGGGTTTCCTGTAGGGGGAGTGCCAAGCACAAATTCCCAAACCCTTTGGAAAGAGCCTCTCAATGGGAAAGGTGCGGAGCATTCTGTCTTTGCTTCCCAGAGAATCCCTTAGGGGAATAAAAGAAAAGATTGGTAGACTTTGGGGATGCCAAGCCCAAGGTTTAGGTGGAGATAAAGGATTGATGAACCTAAAGCAATTCTTTTAGCTAAAGTCCACTCTTCACCTGTCCGCAACTACTTGGGGTGTCTAAAGATTCCCTGACATCCCTTAATGTAGTTTGCTTTCTTGTAATAGCCACTCAAAAGATGCATTAAGTGGTTGTTGCATTGGGGCCTTTTGATGAGAAAATCAATGATTAAGATGCTTGAGCTGCAGCTAGAAGATGAGATGGGGGTGGCTAGAAGATATACCAACCACCCAAGTTGTCCCTACATGTATCATTCCAAGTAATTAAATAAAAATTAAACAAGACTGATTGTATTTACTGGAATGAATAGGGTCAGATTTTCCAATGGGAGGGAGGAGACAGACACTACCTTCAACTTGTCCCAATTGGAGGCTGTGGAGTCTGGTTAGTGGAGTGGCTGACAAGCTGTTGATAGATACCAGGCAGATTTGTGGGTGTCTGGGATTTGAAGGTGGCTTCTGATGGATGGAGACCTAGAAGCTCATAGGGATCTGAAGGAGACGTTTACAGTGGTTTTTGGTGGATTGAGACCTAGACTTTGTACCGATTGTCGGGGATGAAGGCATTGCTAGCCTTATCGACCTCTTTCCTTCTCAGCACCAACACGACAGGAGAAACTGACAGATGGACTTGCCTATCTTCTATGGGTGAAGGGAAAAATGCCCCTAGTTTTGCATAGGGATGTTGATGTTCTAGCGGTAAAGGTGCTGAATAGGGTGCTTGAATAGAGTTTGCCCCTCCTGAGTGATTAGTGGAAAGCTAGGTGAATACACTGGTTGTTGGTTTGTTATAAGTTGGAAGCCAGTGATGGTTTTGGACGAGAACGCAATGGGTTGGTCGCGTTCGATTGCCTAGGGTGCGAGAGTGTTGTTCTTCCCCTGCTGCTCTAATTTTCCAAGTAAGTGAGGAGGGGGAGGGGCAAAATGCCCCTAGCTTTGCCTCGGGACATTGGTTGTTAAAGATGTTGCGGAGGCTAGATAGGCTAGCTGGGCCAACCTCACTGTGTGGCATCCCGATTGGAGGTTTCCAACTGTCGGGTGAGAAGGTTAACGAGGTTGCCATGCTCTACTGTTGCAGTGGAATTGGTTGACTCAGACAGGTTGCTGAGTTGGTTGCTACTGAGGATGCAGCTGCCGACATGATTGTGTGTGGGATGCCAAGCCCTATAGAGTTAACCTGTAGAACAACTAAACAAAATAGGTTAACGAAGGGAGGTTGACTGCCCTGAGTCGGCCTATATGGTAGAGCTCTGGCTGTCACACCCAGACATCTTGGTGGATGTCGGTCGTTTGAGCCAGTAGCCCAAAAAGGGTGGACTTGTTGGATGCCAAGTCTTGCAAAAATGTGCAAGCCTTGCCTTCTGCTAACCTAGGTAGCTAGCTTGGAGTGTTAGAAGATGATGTAAATTGGCGGAAGGTTCGGTCACTCAGGTGGCATGCTTTGCAGTGACGTCTTTGTAGGGATGTTGAACCCTTTTTTATGCCTTTGTTGGGATGTCAAGCCCTATGGAGTTAACCTGTAGAATAACTAAACTAAATAGGTTAATAAAGAAAGGCTGATTGCCCTGAGCCAGCTTGTATGGCGGAGCTCTGGCTATCATAGCCAAACATCTAGGTGGATGCCGGTCATCTAAGTTGGTAGCTCAAAAATGGTGGACTTGTTGGATGCCAAGTCCTGCGAAAATGTGCAAACCATACCTCCAATTGCCTAGGTCAGCAACTGGCTTGGAGTGTTGGAAGATGATGTAGATAGGTAGAAGGTCCAATCACTCAGGCGGCATGCTTTGCGGTGACATCTTTATAGGGATGTCGAACCCTTTTTGACGCATTCATTGGGATGTCAAGCCCTATTTTGAGTTAACTTGTAGAACAACTAAACTAAACAAGTTAATGAAGGATGGCCGATTGCCTTGAGTTGGCTTGCAAGGTGGAACTCCGACTATTGTAGCTAGACATCTAGGCGGATATTAGTCGTCTTAGCCGACAGCCCGAAAAGGTAGCAATCTTTGGTGGGATGCCAAGCCTGAAAGAATCCTCCTGCAAAGAAAATAAGGATGTAGCCAACTTGTAGGGTTGCCAAGCCCAAAACTTCACCTGCATTCTTAACAAAATATTAATAAACGAGGGGGTTTCCCTTCCTTTGAACAATAAAACATAATGTGTATAGAATGCATGAGGTGATATGTAGGTTTACGTCTAAATGCCTACAAGGATCATCATCCCCCCTTTCAACCTGCGGTAGCGAAGGCTGTTAGGCAAAAGGGACTCCAAATCAACCTACCTTTCCCCCCATCCAGGTTAGGAATGAGTTAGAAGATGTAAAAGTTAGACTGAGAGATGAAGTTGGAGGAAGGCTTGAGGAGAAAAAGAATGAAGTATAGGCCTTACTAGATGGGCTCCTACAAGGCACTTGCTCTTGCTCATCTAATGCTATCTGGTCAGTTGGGGAATAAAGCTAGCTCACCACACTAAAAAGAGGGATCATGAATGACAAGTGCAAGGGAAGCATATCCCTAGTCCATGGTAGATCACTCTCGCAAGGAGGTGGGTCTAAAGCTCGAGATTTGACTTGTAGCTGTCACTTTTCCCATGGGCCGTTGGTTGGCCTATCCTCACTGACACTATAACTTATAGGTGGATGTTTACCATATAAGATGGCTCACTTGTGGGGATGTTCGATCCAACTACAATATGCATGCATGCAGTGTGTGTAGTTGGAAAAAATAAATAATCAACCAATATGTAAAGATTAGATGGGGGCATCTTGCCGAGGCAAAATGGCCCCAGTTACCTCTGTGGGCCTACCAGGAAGGCCCTAGAATGTAGATAGGAAATCACTTATTGACTTGTTCAGAGGTGTCGTTGGACGCTCTAGTACGACCTGAGTCCGAAATTTAAGGGTGAAATCTGGCTACAAAGCTGGAAATCCGGTTTCCCAAATCGGAAATTCGGAGGGAACACCATCCTTGGTGGCAAACTTGGGGAATGCCAAGCCCAATGGTCTAACCTACAAAACTCTGATTGCAGTGCTTAGCAGCCAGTTTAGATGTCTGAAAGGTGATTGATGCTGTTAGACAAATTGGGAAACTTAGGTAGACACAGTGCTTTTTGATGCCTTCGTTGGGATGTCAAGCCCTTTCAAGTGGTGGGAGCCAACTGTTCAACTTCGACATCTATGGTGAAAAATGGCGGCTGGGCCGGAATTCCAGTGTAGTTGGCGACTTTAGTGGGTTGCCAAGCCCAATGCCGCGATGGGATCCGATTACATTGGGATGGTATCTGGCTATTCTAAGCCAAAATTTCGGTAAGGTTGGCAACTTCAACGAGATGCCAAGCCCGAAGTTGTCCCTATTTTTCCTGCGCACTTGGTAAAGTCATTAGCAACCAAAGGGAAGGAATGTTCTCCTCCCTTAGTACTAGAAACTGGGAGATAGTGGAGGCTTGCACAATAACTAATCGCTTATTGCTAACCTCCTCAATATAGACTTTTTGTAGTCAAATGATGGCTTGTAAGTCTTTAAATCTCCACCAAACCATCAAGTGGGAGCCAACATAATTTAAGGAGAAAAATTTGTGGGATCATACCTTGACCCCTGTCCCTGAATGGGCTCCATATGTTGGGTTTCGCCTCCTGTTGAGATAGGAAGGGTAGAAGGTTGCATAGGGCTTTCGCCTCCTGTTGAGTTAGGAAGAGCAGAAGATGATTGGAGGTATTGCATAGCAAGAGTTGAATAATTTGTTAGCTCCCCATCAAGGAGTAGATCTAGCAGGTTATCTATTGGTGCTTCTCCAGATGGTTGGATTGGGGACATGAGCTCTAGTGTGGTAGAAACTGGTGCTTGGGCTAGACTTACAGGTGAGGCTATAGTTGTTGGACATGGCACGGCCACTGAAGCTTCCAAACTGAGGTGGTCTTCTATCGAGACTACTAGCACCTCACCTTGCCTAATTGTGAAAGGATGAATTTTTGTCACCGAGGCCATCCATTGTAGTAAGTGGTGGTATTGGAGGTTACAGCTTGACTACACCACTATCTGTGAGCTGTTAAATAGCCTCCCTCAAGGATCTACATTAGTTGGTTGCATGACTAGCAAATTTGTAAAAATTGCAGTGAAGGTGAGGTTGGAACCACCTTGGTGGCTGCGATGGGAGGGGTTTGACCTTTGGCAAGGTCAAGAGGGTCTTCACCTTGTGGAAAATACTGCTTAGTGACTCTACAATTGAGTGTACTCTTTTGGTGTGGCTAGCAGTTCTAGCTTAGGCTACTGTTGATGATGATGGGGTGTTGCTGCACCTGTTTGAGCCTTTGTTGTTGAGGTTGCTAGTGAGGAGGGGATGGCTAGGCCCTTCCTCGATGTCTAAGGCGTTGCTGCTGCTGGGGAGACTTGGCTCTATCCGAAAATCTAGCAAATGGGCAGAAATCCAATAAATCCATATGGGAGCCGCATGAGGACTCAAGGAGTCAGGTCTCGGGCACTCGCTGAGATGGCAGTAAAATGAGGCAAAAATTTGGTAAATATGGGCGAAAATTTGATAAATCCATATGGGAGCCGTACGAGGACTCAAGGAGTCAGGTCTCGGGATACTCACTGAGATGGCGGTAAAATGAGGCAGAAATTCAGTAAATAAATCAGATAAATCCATCTGGGAGTCATACAAGGACTCAAGGAGTCAAGTCTTGGGGCACTCGCTAAGATAGCGGTAAAATGAGGCGAAAATTTGGTAAATACGAGCGGAAATCCAATAAAATGTAGGGGAAGTCCGCTAGCCTTGACGAACTTCCACCCACCTTTAATTGAAGCCATGGATGACCAGGAAAAAAAGAAAACTTGCAAGTGACTACAAAACAACATGCGAAATAATGAGATGTATGTGCAAAACAGAAAGAAGAGGGGGACCGAGGGTGATCCCAAGAGAGGAATAGACTTCCCCTAGTCAAAGCCATGGACGACCAAGGGGATAGCTATCAATAAAAGATCTATCTCCCCCTTAGTGGGAAGGGGGGAGAGGACAACTAACCTGTAGGAAGGTTGGGTTGTAGTTGTCGTCGGTGAGCTCTCGTGCACGGATGGTCGGCCACAGATGAATGTTGGAAGCTAGACAAAGCAGGTGGTCAATGTCTAGTGCTGGGACACCTGGACACTTCGAGCAGTAGTGGGATCGAGGAGTCAAACCTCACCCTAATGGTAAGGGGAGGCATATTTATAAGCTAAGGTCACGACATTTCGTGAAGTCGGATCGTCAAGCGTTGGAAGGCCAAGTGTCACATATGTTACGTTGACTGGGCAATAGTTAGGCTCGCCGAGCACCAATAATCATTTGGAGGTGCTAGCACTCTGGGCCAGAATTCTACCTTTCTAGCCGGAACTCTTCCTCCTTTGCCGTGGAAAGCCAATGCTCGCTGGTTCATTGTAGTGAGTCTCCAAGTGCTCTAAAAACAAGCGACACAACGGGGCAGAATTTTGCTATTTTTATTGAAAATTCGTTGTTCCTACTGTGAAAGTCCAGATATCTACGTCTGCTGCTAAGGGACTGATCTCGCGTAGTGAGTCTCCAAGCGCTCTTGAAATGACCGGCTCAAAGGGGCGGAATTCCACTATTTTGATTGGAATTCTGTCATTTTTGCCATGAAAGTCTGAAGATTTGTATTTGTGCAGTCAGTCACTTGGAGACTGGTTTCATGCCTCTAAGAGGTACATCAAGAGCGATTGGCAGGGACGAACATCCACCTTATAGGCTGAAAATCCACCCACCTACCATCGGACGACCGATCCATTCTAGGACTGGTGTCTCAACTACAATACCTTTGGAAGGTGCATTAGAGGTGACTGGGGAATTGGGCTTACGCCTTTGGAAGGTGCATCAGAGGTGGCCTGGAAATGGATATCTATGACATGGCTACTGACTGCGTGAGCTGGGTGGCGCCTTACTGCCTCTTCCACCTTGGGAAGAATAGTTGGCATCCATGGTGAAGACACGACTGGGGTATCGACTACCAGCGTGTAGCCGGGTGTGGGAAGCGGCTACTGGCTGCATGAGCCGGGTGACGCACTGCCCCTCCACCGTCAAAGTTCGCATGCTACCCTACGGTTGGCCGTAACATTATAAGTTTTACTCTACGGTCGGCCATAACATTACAAGCCTTATTCTATGGTTGGCCATAACATTACAGCCCTTACTTTATAGTTGGAGAAAAGCAAAAAAAGGAAGTGTCGTAAGCCAAATGTTGATAAAAACAGAGCTTCTGGCTAGAATTTTTGGCTGACCAAAGACTGTTAGACGAGTAATGAGTTTGTTGGATGAGGGGTGACTCAATGGAGTAGGTTCGTTGAGTAAGAGGCATGAGGCAGAAGACAAAATGAGATTTCCACTTGGGAGGTTTGACTTCCAACTTATACAGTCGGCTACCAGCTTGAACTTCCGGGGTGTCTTGATTGGCACCTAGGAGTACAACACTTAACTCGAACCCGAGATTGTAAGGGGCCGAATGTTTGGCCTAGACTAACCATGACATCAACTGCATATCCCCGAGTATGAGGGGTCAACACCTCCCTACCATGGGAGCTTTCCCTTCATTAGGCGATTGTATGGCTTGTCTTCCACCCCAAGATACCATCGGGTTACAAGGACCAATCCATTCTACTAGCTCCTCCTCTACCACTTTCTTGCCCCACCCTTGGATAGAGGGCAGTGCACTCTTCCACCTTATTAATCTTTCTCTTTCTTCATCACTTAATAAAACATCTACCAAGGAAGTCTTGCCAAACCATGGATGTGGAAACTCCAAGACTAAACCAAGAAAACAGGACCACATTTCAAGCCAGTCCTTTGCTATCACAATCTGTTCCATTTTGTTCCTGCACACAACAAATGTTGGTCGTGGCACAGTAATGACCCCTGCTACTAAATGCCACAAATTGTTTCCTGATTATTGCACTACTAGTGATGACTAAGCCGGAGGAGGGGAAACTTGAACCTTTACCAAAGGAAGGGGGCCAAATAAGACCTCAGAATCCTAACCTAAAGAAAAAAGGAATATTTCTATCTAGGAACCTTTGAAAGACTTCAAAGGGTAAAGAAAAGAGGAAAAACAAACCAACACCTACCTTGAATACTCGAAGCTTCTTGTGAAAAGCTCCCAAGGTCATGGTGCCGCTAGAAAAACAAGATGGTTCCCTAACCAAGGGAGAGGAAGACGATGTCAAAGCAATCACTTTTGCATGAACAACCCTCTTGGCCGTCCTCACTACTTTCTTTCTTGGCATGGGAACACGAAATGCCATGAATGCAAGAAGGAAGATGGTTAATCACGAAAGACAGGCGATTGAAGCAAAAGAAGTTCATGCAACAGGTTGCAGAGGAATGCGAATGAAGACTCGAGTGAGAGAAGGAAGCAGGAGGTAAGCTTCTCCCACAAGTAGCTGTAGGTTTATATACTACCCTAGGGAGGAAAGAAACCCTAATGACAACTAATGAGTAACCATGTACCGCACTCAAAATTTGAAATTTTGAGTAATGAGTATATTTTGACAAACACACGTCTTTGTCGATTTTCTCCAGATACATATGATGATTGCAATACACTCGAGAAGACAAGTAAACTCTGTAATGTACTTAATCCCCCATTAGGACCTTCTAAACGTAATTAAGTATCGTTAAGAGATTTAATAAAACCTACTTACGTGCACTTATAAAAGGAACAATTGGTCTCTTTTTGTCTTCACTCCGGAGTATCAAGGCGCACATGGCGATCTTCTTCCACCTTCAGCTTTTCTTCTCGCACATTACAACAACAGGTCTTCCTTTCAACTCCTTATTTCTATGGCCTATGCTTCATGTATTCATCTTTTCATTTTTGAACAAGCAGGATGAAGACCTATTTGCAATCACATAAAGCCAAGTGACCTGCCTTTGATGAAACTACTCCAATTGTAATCCCCATAGAAGATGACGAACCTATGCACCCTACTCACAAGGAGACCACACCTAGCCCACTGCTGAGGCGGGAAACATAGAGACGGGGAGAAACTTCCACGTCATTTCCATTGCAAGAGCGAGTAGACATGACCTTTGGTGGACCTTCCATCGAGACTCACCTATTACAAACTTGTGTTGCCATGTTGGCCTTGTTTCGCCAACAGAGGGAAGAACTTTAGACCCTAAAACAAGAATTAAAGGAGGTGAAAGCCCTCCTAAGGAAGATACAAGAGGATGCCTACCTATCTAGTGAGGGAAAATGACCTTGCTAAATTATTTGTCTAGTTTAAACTACTTTTATTTTGATGTTTGTTTCTTGATATTCTAGACAATTACCTATTTTGTTAAACTTATTTCTCTAAATGTGGTGAATGTTGTCTGTTCATGGATGTTTTTTCTTGCTTGCTTGAAAATCTCAACCTTAAACCTATAAATTTAAACTTAGCTAAAGCTACTAGGCGAATGCCCCTAGCCAACGAGGGAAAGAAGGCAAGAAAGAGAAATAATTGTCTGAGTTCATGAAATGCCCATGGCATTCAACCCAATTTTGTTATTATTGTCTTTAAATCTAAAACATTCCTCACGCAGTTTGAAGAAAGAAATCAATATCTTTTTTGATTATGCTGAAGAGTAATTACAAGCAGTTTGAATACATACAGTGCATATTCACATCTATTTTGTTACAATGTGATTTACACCTTGATTGCCTCACCACAAAGGGTAGGGTATTCTACATATCACAATCAATATCTATTAAAAACAAATAGTACATACTTTGCCTTTGGAAGAAAAAGAAAAGAAGGTGAAGAAATGGAAAGGAAAAATGTACCGACCTTCAACAAGATAACAAAATAGACAAAGTGTACTATCAATAGGAAAGCTAACCAAAGACAAAAACAAACTCCTCGAAAGATTGATAGACAATATCATAATACTGAGACTAATAACTCAAAAAGCATCCCAAATTCGATCTGATTCACATGCTATTGGTTAGAAGAGCATATTCAAAATAGCTATACTCATCACATCCTCACAGTTTAAGTGGACAGCCCTCTTCCAAATAGGAATTGTGAATCAATATTCTCTCAATCCTATCCTAACTTATGAGTCAAGAAAAAGAATCTCTTCCTCATAAATTACACTCCCTTACCAGTCGAAAAGTGAATTCATGCCCCTAGTCTAGATGGTTTCGTCTGAAACCCCAATTTGATCATAAAAGGTGATATATCTATTATTTCCACTCTTTATTTTCACTCTATCAAATGAAAAGGTGAACAATCTCTTTTTTTTTTCAGATGGCTTTGAAGGTACTATTGAGCATCTACCCATTTATTCTTCTCTACCCTTTCAACAACAACCCTTTTACATGAATGTTCACTACTATTCTGAATTTGCTTTTTTTTTTCATTTCCTCATTTCCCTTTTCAGTTTCCTTCCCTTTTTCTAGTTTTTTTCTTCCTTTTTTTTCTTTTTCTTTTTCAATTTTCAAATTTCCCCCTCCTTCATCCTATAGCTCAATAGACTTCTTCAATCCTCTTATTTCGTAGAGAGAAAATCTCCACTCTCACTCGACTCTCAAAATTTTTGAAGCATGGGAAAGAAAGATCTCCATCTTTCTTCAATTTACCCAAATCTATGGAGTAGGGAAAGATGTCTCATTGTCTATGGTGGTACTCTCCAGGACACCATCGATGATGATAAAAATGGGGGACTCCACTCATCTTGGATAGGGATCATGTCCTTCCCTATTTCAACCAATGTGGGTGTTCTTGTTAAGATCTGGAAGCTCTCTTCATTCAAAATAAATAGGCTAAGAACTCTCAACCGAGATAGCACTTTAAGAACATCAGTTCATTATCTCAATTACTCTTTTGAAGGCTGTTTAGGATTGATTACCATGACCTTGGTGATAAAAACCCTCAACACTTAGGAATCATTTTACCTAGAATGCTTTCTTGACCAATAGCACTAGAATTAGAATTTAGGGTATGGAACCACTAACTGTGACAATGAGTCAAAAGGAAAGGAAACATAACAAACTGAAGAAAGAAAAACCTAGGAAATCTAATAGATGATTCAACGAAAGAAGGAAAAAGAGACAAAAGATTGACCACATGAGGCAAAATATGTATTGAGTTTAAGGATAATACATTTTTAAATAGAAAATATTGACTGAGTGTGGTAGTTCTATACCCTCTCCATCTATAAGTATAACGGCTCCTCTGCTAAGCATTTTCTTGATAATATAGGGTCCCTACCAGTTTGACTTGAATTTGTCTTCCTCTGGAGTATTGATGACCCTGGGCACTAATTCTTTGGGGCAGAGATTTTTGGGCTTCACTCTTCTATTGAAAGCCCTAGTTCTCTTTTGATAACATTGAGCATGATGTAAGGCATTCAACCTCTTTTCATCTATCAAGTTTAGTTGCTGTCGATGTTTTGTCAACCAATCTTCTTCTGAAATCTCTGTCAATTTATATACTCAGAGAGATGCAATCTACAGCTCGATGGGTAACACAACCACCATACCATACACCAAGGAAAATGGAGTCACCCCCATGGATGACCTTGGCATAGTTCTATAAGCCCATAAAGCCTCAAACAACTTGTCATGCCAGTCTTTAGAACCTCAAATGGTTTTCTTCAATATTTTGACTAATGCCTTGTTAGCTGCCTCAATTGCACTATTCATTTGGGGACTAGCAACAATCTACTTCCATTGTTGATCATAAGTAGCCCTATAACATAATTTTCTTGGCCAAGAGTATTCTAGTCATACGTGGTCCATAGATTCCTGCATGATCTGTTTTGCCTCTGAATGGTTGACACATCTGAGCAACATATGATTATATGATCTTTTGTAAAGTACCCCTGCACCTAGAACATACTTTGCTACCAACCTCATCAGAGTCTTCCTATTCTTTGGTTCAATTTGATTTGAAAATTGTCTTGTTTTGAGATAACTCTATATATCTGCATACCAGGGCTTATCATCTTATCTGATTATGTCAACTTCAATACTAGTACAATGGGCAGGTCTATTTTGAGTATTCACTTGTAGATGCATACTACCTTTAGAATCCATTTGAAGCCAAGAAGCTAAAACAGCTAAGGCATCTGCATACGTATTCTTCCCTCTCTTGATATGTTGAAATGATATGTCTCTTCCAGAAACTTCATGGACTGCTTCTAGATAAGGTAGGAGCTTGGGATTCTTAGTTTTCCAATGCCCCTTGATTTGGTTAATCACTAGAAGAGTGTCTCCATACACCTTCAATTTTTCTACTGCACAATCGAGGGCCAATTTTAAGCCTAGTATGCAGGCTTCATATTCAGCTTCATTGTTTGAACAATGGAACTGGAGTTTCTTAGAAACAGGGGTCATTTGATGTTCCAAATCAAACAATACTCCCCCTACACCACAACCTCGGTGATTTGCTGCCCCATCAAAATATAATCTGTATGCAGGTTCTGCATCTGGTTCTTCAGTTTCAATGGCCATTATATCATCATCAGGAAATTTGTCCTCAAATGGTTGGAGGTCTATTACTAAATTCTTTGCTAGCTGATCTGCTATTGCTTGGGCTTTAACTGTTTTCTGTGATGTAAAAGTAATGTCAAATTTTGCCAACAACATCTGCCATTTGACACACCTGCTTACTAATGCTGGCTTTTTGAATAAATATTTCAAAGGGTCATGTTTATTGAGTAGGATCACAGGATACATCATAATATAATGGCACAATTTCTTTGCCACTCATACTAAAAAAAGGTAATATTTTTCAATGACTGTATAATGCTACTCACATTCGATAAACTTTCTGCTCAAAAAATAGATGACATATTCTCTTCTCCCTTCCTCATCATGTTGTCCTAGTACTGCACCCATGGATGAAGGAAAGATCGAAATGTAAAGAAATAACAGTCTTCCTAGTGTGGGCAGTACTAAGATCGGAGGATTGGACAATATAGATTTGATCTTGTCAAACTGTACTTCGCATTCTACATTTCATTCGACATTGACATTCTTTTTCAACAATTTGAAGATAAGCTCACAAATAGGCGTGAGCTTAGCCACAAATCTTCTAATACATTGAAGCTTACCAAGTAGTCCTCTAACCTCTTTTTTTGTTCAGAGTGGAGGCATTTCAATGATGACTCGAGCTTTCCTAGGGTCCAACTCAATTCCCCTTTCACTGACTATGAACCCTAGGAGTTTGCTAGAGCTAGCACCAAAAACACACTTGTTAGGATTTAGTTTTAATTTGAACTTGCGCAACTTGATGAAAAGCTTGTGCAAGTTCTGCAAGTGTTCTTGATGACTCTATGCTTTGATGATCATTTTGTCTATATAAACTTCCATCTCTTTATGCATCATGTCATGGAATAGAGTAGTCATAGCCCTCTGATATGTAGCACTAGCGTTTTTCAAGTCAAATGGCATTACCCTATAATAGAACGTCCCCCATGGAGTTATGCTATTTTTTCTTTGTCCTCTTTTGCCATCTTGATTTGATTATATTCAGAGAAACCGTCCATAAATGAATAGACCTTATGTTTTGCTATGTTGTCAACATGAGGCAAAGGGAAATCTTGTTGACTCCTGTGCTCAACTCCCATCTGGCTACTGAGTAAAACACACGGCAACCAACTGAAAAGCTGGTACACTTCCCTGGTTGTCAGTTCCCTGGCTCTCCCTCGGGCAAGAGGGAGTCCCCATCATCCTTTCAATGGACTCAGGGGAAGAACATGGCTGTTGGTCCACAAGTCATCTGATAGCACACCTAACACTTGCCTAAACAATGCAGATTAACTAGCTATTCTATCGCCAAAATGGAACTCCCACCAGCACTTGTGATTTTCCATGGTAGTTCTATTGCCTAGATGAAACTTCCACCAACACTAAGCATTCATCGATGGAAGAGCCATTTTCCGCACTTCCATTCCTTAATTTAGGCCAGCCATAGAGTAAAGTCCATAGTGTTACGGTTGGCCATAGAGTAAAGCCCATAAAGTTACGGTCGAACGTAAAGTAAAGCCCGTAATGTTATGGGCAGCCGTAGAGTAAAGATTGTAGTGTTATGGTCGGCCATAGGGTAAAGCTCATTATCACTCCCCACTCGGCCGAGGCTGGGTTCTAGGGCAAAGCACTCGGCTGATGATGTTTGGATGATATGTCCTAATGTGAACATCAAGGTGCCGTAGGATCAAATTAACGTCACTTAAATCTCATGCTTAATGAAGGTGTAAATCACGTATTAGAATTCAAAACACACCTCGAGATACCATTCTTGGATCGCCACGTATGGAAAGTAACTCCCTATATAAGGGCACATCGTTTCCATGCATAAGAGGCTATTTTTGAGGTTTTTCTGGAAAGACAAGGAGAATGACCATTGGGAGCAAAACTCTTCTGACCGTTGCCAGCCTCCCTTTCAAGTAACCTCTAATGCCTTCGATGAGAGGAGCCCCTCCCTGGGGCCACACAATGCTATGCACGCTAGGGAGGATGGCCTCCTTCCTTCTCTCACCATACTCTTTCTTCTTCTTTTATGCTTTTCGTAACCATGATCGTATTGGACATTCCCCCACGCATGGGTGGAAGGTTGAAGGATGCTCCTGGATTCATTCCATCGAATATGCTTTTGAAAGGTACTAGCATCCTTCCTCCCCACTTGGTGAATCCTCCAAGGACGGGTCGAGACCAGTTTCGTCATGGTTTGTTTTCTAGGTTTTCATGCGAGAATCCATCTTCTTTATTCGTTTAACGATTGTACCGTCGTATTGTCTGATGTTTCCCTTATTGTGAATGCTTGGTCACCATTAGGGCATGTCGTCTTCACTTATAGATGACTATCTCCCTATAGGTTTTCTCACCTCCTTGTCTTTCAAGACTGGGAGCATGAATCCTTGCACCTGGAAGGAGAGGCGGCATATGTTCCGCTTTTACACAACACTTGTAATTTAATTCTTATAAAAATTGTGTGTGAAATATTTTAATTTCACCATAAGTGCACAGATTTAGATGTAGTTAGTGTGCAAGTACGGATTTGTCCACAGAGATTAGTTTTGCTTGGTGTTTAGCTAAATTGGTGTATTTAATTAATGGAACAAGAAATAACATTTCTTTTAAGCAATGTCACAATTGCTCTGTTCCAATTAACCACTAGAATGCTTTTTAAATACCTATTGCATTATACCTTCCAGATAATTTTTCCATCAACTTTAATTCCTTCACCACTTAGAATATTTTAATTTTAAACTTAATCTTTTAGTAAATGATTTGAATTTTTGCACTGAAAGACTCTATCTAATGAGTTTTACTTCCAAATAATTAATTCTTCTTAAGTTTTAATATTATACACTTTAGTTTGCATAAAATTTGTCATTTTGCATAGAGAGAGCACTTAACCCTCAAGGTAGCTCTTGGGTAAACGTCTTAACCCTCGAGCTTACTCAAGGGTTGTGCAAAATTGTGAGTTTCAGATGTTTAAATAATACGATTCGAATTAGTTGAAACTTATAAGAGTTGAATACTTATATTTTTGGTGTTTCTTCAATATTTTAAAACACAACAAACAATATAATACATGGAACAAAATACAGTACGAATAACTTGTAAAATTAACATGCAACATTCAACATTATAATAAACCTAAAAACATTATCTAAATATCGTAACCGAGTTGATAAAGTGGGTGTAATTTTGAGTGTAAATGTAAGGGAAAAGTAAAAATAAAGAAAATGAAAAAGGAAAGAACACCTAGTGCTTCACTGTAATTCCTCCCTTTGAAACTTGCTTAGGCTGAGAACTTCTCTGTCTTTACTTCCAGTCCACCAGGTCGTCAATGTGGCAAGCCTTCCTTTTGACCTTGAAATGAGATTTTGGGCGTCACTCTGCAATTACACCAAGGAACAGAGGAGGAAACAGCTGGCATCGAGAGTCTCTCCTTCAAGGATATGCTCAGGTTGAGAAAAGAACAGCAAACACACTATGTGGGTGATTGGAGAAGAGGAGGTCGTCAATCTCCTCTCGGAAGAAATGAATGGATGGAAGGTGGAAGATGAGAAGATGGAAAATGCCCTGTGAATGGTGATTTGAGGAACAAGAGGGGGGGTTAGTTTCATGGCTACGGGACTATTTTATAGATGGGAGGAGTGGTGGTTTGCGAGTTAGCAGTTAGCAAGGACGTGGTGCACGTCCGGTTGTGTGAGATCATTCCATGCAAGCCACTTCTTTAACCTGTCCTTTCACGTTCTCCATGGTTGAGCTTTAGCTAAATTAATGTTCAATTCTACTCTTATACAAACTTCCCTGTAATTGCTCATCGAATTTCTCCGCAAATACTTAAGAAATACCTTTTGTGAAACATATCGTATTACAGGAGATAATTCATAATATTTAGACCTTAATTATGATTGCAATTACTATTACATCAATGAAATTCATCGCATAGAACAAATAGGGTATAGGCTCGAGGGTAATCCAGTTTACCCTCGTGTAAGTTCATGGGTAAACAGCTTAACCCTCAGACTCTACACTTAGACATAAATCATGATTTTTTTCTATGGATTAATCACTTTATTAGCAACCTAAAGAATCAATTATCAATATTCATTCCTTTCTCAATAGGTGATCAACACGAACATAATTAATGACTCAAAACTTAATTCATGCATCATTAAAGTGAATAAACATGCATAATGCTCAAAAGTATAGTTAACCTTGTAATTATCATAATTCAATGCAAAATACAACTAAAACTCATTACAACACATGAATTAATATCAATGAAATGTACACTTTTGAGTATGAACAAATTCCTCATACTTAAGTTTTGCTAGTCCCTTAGCAAAATACTAAAATAGAACTATAAAAACTATAAAAGTAATAAAAACTACTAAATAAAATTAACTAAAACTATATTAGGACACTTTCGTAGGGAACATGACTACACTTAGCAGGTGCAGCAAGCCTTTAAACCCCTAGGTTACCTTAGTAGTGGAGTTGTGTCTCTAGAGGGTTTTCAGTGGATACACCCACAAAGTCCAAAGAAACAAAGAGAAAGAGAAATAAGGAAAAACAGAGTCAACCAAAGGATCATTTGAGTCACTTGTTGATATCAAAATTTCAGGGGAATGAGGTGGCTCAGTCTCACAACACTCCCTCTCCTTGCCCTTAAATTGAATAGACTCATTTTAAAATGTGAACAAGAAGTCACCTATTCATGAGAACCATCTATCTTGGAATTGGCTCTGGAAATTCTCCTCTCAATATAATAGGGTCTTCTCATTAATTCTAATAGCAACACTTGAAACTTACATTCCTCAATATTTGTTTTTTGAGTAAAATCAAAAAAAATATTAAAGATGTGAAAATCAAGGAAAATCACAAATATCGGAAAAGAAATTTTTTTTTTTAAAAAAAAATTGAACATTTTTGAACACTTTTAACATACTTAAACTACTTAAACATAAACCTTTCCCCCCATAATTAAACTTTGCATTATCCTCAATGTAAATGGAAAAGTTTAGTATAGATAGGAAAATTCATGATAAATACAAAATATAATAAACATCCCTAACATCAAACATGAAAATGCGATGCATGCTAAATAATGCATTGAACTTAATAGGATGAAGTATGTGAAATGCATAAGTAATGCTGCAGAAGTTAAATACAAGTGCTATGCATCAATAAAATATGATGATAGGGAGGTGATTTTTTCTTTTCCTTCATAGAAACAATATAAAAGAAATAAAAATAGTGCTCCTATATATCTATGCTTTTGGAATTTTAATGGTTCACAAGAAAATCAGGTGGTTTATAAACAGACATCACCAAACTACAGCCTCATTGGTTTAAGCTAAGTGGTGTTGCACATCCCCTCCATGAGCTATGTGCCTATTAGGTAAATGGGGATTCAGCACAGATTAACTTGGAAGAGCACCTTTGTTTCTTAGGTTCAGTGAATTAGATATTTGGTTCAATTGTGTCTCAATTCTTTTAATAGCTTGATCATGTGCAATAATTTGAGGATTAGATTTTAATGCCATGTCTACTTTTTGCATTAAGCTTGTTAATTGTTTTTCAAAATTCTGATCATGAACAGGTTGGGTGTAATTTAAATTTAAAGAACTATTGTTCATTGCATTTTGTTCAATAAAAGGTTGTCCTACGGATTAAGGTGGTTGTTGGCCTAGGTTTTTCCATGAAAAATTAGGATGGTTCCTCCACCTAGGAGTATAAGTAGGATTGAAATTTGAGTAGTTACGTTGATTATAAAATACAACATTAACATCTTTAGAGTCATTTAAAATAGGACAATCCTCTACAACATGACCTGTGGCAAAGTAACTTGTGCATTTAGGCATGGTAGGCTCAATATTTTGTTTAAGTTGTAGTTTATCAATTTTATGTATTAAGCTAGCCATCTTAGCTTCTAAGGCAACATGTGGTTCAACAATATGGACTCCCCTAAGGGTAGGAATTTGTTCCTGACTTATTTCAGCAGCACTCTCCCATTGGGAATTCTTTTGGCTAGATCTTTTAAAAATTTCCAAGCATTGTCTATTCCTTAGTTCAGAAATCCATTTTGACTTAAAGATTCTAAGAGTGTCTTTATGTGATAATCAATTCCTTCATAAATAGTTCAAATTTTGGTCTCTCTTTACTCTATGATGTGGGCATTGAGCTAGGAGGTCACGAAACCTTGCAAAATATTTCTAGAAAGGTTCTCTTGGTTTCTATCTACAATTTAAAATTTCATTTTTCCTTTTAATTGTGACATGCATTGGATAGTATTTTCCTAGAAATTCAGAACAGAATTGATTCCATGCGATAATTGAATTTGGTTGTAAACTATATAATCATCTTTTTGCACTATCTTTCAAAGCAAAAGGCATATACCTTAGTTTAATTGCATCAACAGTCATGTTTGGTACTTTCATCATATTACAAACTTCATTAAATTCTTTTAGGAACCAATAAGCATCTTCTTTTTCGAATCCATGAAATTTTGGTAATTGG
>JAMKPZ010001788.1:0-46221 GCA_024699675.1 Amphibolis antarctica | reverse complement strand
CATGCAACTCCACAAACGTCAAGCAACACACCACCTCATGCAACGCCATGCTCCACGAAACACCTATCCGCCACATTCGGAACCAACCCCGGACCAAAATGACAAAAACTACATATTGTGAGCAAGAAGTTTTGAAAATATTGTTCTTTCACATCATATGTTATACCATCTCATTAATCCACCACCTGATGTAAAAAATATCGCATATATTGATTGACTAGCAAATGATGTGGCAATTATTGCATGGATGTTGGTTAGCATGGAGTCGTTCAATATGTGACTATGATGCAACCAGCAAAAAAAATTTGAGATTCCCTTAAAAAAAACCTATAGGTATGAGAAAAATATTACTATGATTTTTTAGATTTAAGAACAACTTTTTACTCTTAAGTAGGGTGATCAAAATCCTCAAGACTACCACAATACTATGCAAGGGTTAATTGAAAAGCTAAATATTTATCAACCCCCTATTGTTGATATCACTGAGATAAAATAGTATAGAGTAAAGTTGGCAATTGCAGTGTATTTGTCACGTCTAAACGTTGATGTTGCTTCATAGATTCATGAACAAGTGCTAAGTGATAATAATATGTCAGATTTGGAGGAAACATTTACATAAGGATTCCCACAAAATTGTAAGAGTTACCATCCACAAAACTATCTACATTGGTAGCAAATTTTTATCATGATCGTAGACAATGCAGGAATAATCAAAGACCCTCCATTAAATATTATCATTGTAAAAAGATGGGTCACCATGCTAAGAAGTGTTGAGAAAAGATTGGCAAACCACAATGGGTCAAAGTAGTCACAAAGACTTCTACTACTCAACACCCTGCAACTACTAAAGGTGTTGTCACCATCTCACAAGAAGAACATGAACATCTTCGCCAACCACTAGTTTCAAATCCCACTGCCCTTAATGCCCAAGCTTCCACTTTAAGTACCACAATCCATGCTGCATTACATGCTTCTATAGATAATTCTTGAGTTATAGATTATAGAGTCACATCCCATATGTCAAATACATCTACTCTTTTTGATAGGTTCAACACTTCTAACATTTCTACTGTTAACATTTTTGATGACCGTTCATGCTCTATATCAAGTTAAGGAGATATCCAAGTTTCCTCCCAGATCAAGCTGAATAATGTCATTTATGTGCTTGATTTTCCTATTATTTTATCATCCATTAGTGTCATTACCTTCTATTTGTGATACTTTGTAACTTTCTTTCCATTTCATTGCGTTTTTCAAGATTTATAGATGGGCAACAAGATTGATTCATGGGGTGTACCTTCTTGTATGCGACAATGTTCCTAAGGGACTGACAACGTTGATGTCTACAACAAAACCATCAACGCTATGGCATCATCAGTTGAGGCACTGGAAACAAGAAGCATAATGTGGTCACTTAGCACAACAAGAAACAAAAGGTAGAGTCACTGGATCTACGACTAAGGTAGAGTATCATGCTATGGTATAAACAACTTGTGAGATGCTGTGGCTAAGATCTCTTCTTCAAGAACTAGGCATTCATACAAAAGAAGCTATGATTATGCATTGTGGCAATCAAATTATCATCTACGTTGCATAAGAGAACAAAGCACATAGAAGTTGACAATCACTTTATGCAAAATTTGATTATAGATAGGGTCATTGTTATGCCTTATACAAAATCCTTAGGAAAACTAATTGATATATTCACTAGGGCTTTAAATACAAGAACATTTGAAAATCTTTGTACTAAACTAGACATGTTTGATATATATGCTCTAGTTTAAGGGAGAGTGTTATAATGTGTTATTGTCGCCTGAGGGCATTTTGGACTTTTTGTTACTTATCTTGTATGGTCCTATATGCATCTCTACCCTAGTGGACAATATCATTTGATTCTTCCCTTTCATTCATCTAATCTAACTTACATAATAAGTGAAAATGATTTCATCTGGTCAAGGAAACATTAAATGACCACTAAAATAGAAACCCATTCATAACTTGAAATGATAATAATAGATTGTTCATTGTTTTTTATAAGAATGGATCACTGATGTAATATGTTTTTCTTGAACATAAAAGAGAATATATTAAAATCAGGAAAATATGAGGCCTGCACAAGCCATAGGCGAGCTAAAAAAAAGAAAAACCAGTAAAGTTGGGTTTCAGATGAGAAACCACAAAAATTTAGAAAAAAGGTATATTAATAGAAAAACTAGACTAAGAAAGTAGCATCAGCACAAAACATTAGCCACTACAAGCTTCCCAAGTCACAAGGTCTAAGTGTCTGGAGTGATTTCTTTGGTGAAGATGTGAAAGTCCTGAGTCCACTAGTGATGCTCTCTACATCTTTTGATGAACCTAAACAAATATGTGGAACTATATGCATGAGATCAAACTCATGGAGATGAACTTATCATCATGGCTTAGCTCTTTACAGCAAGGAGTCAAAAGAGGCGATGAACAATAAGTCATGAATGGCTACATCCAAAAATAACCTAAAATCAACTCCTACCATGAATGCCAATTACCTTGGTTTAATACTTGGTAAATGAAGAAGAAGAAGAAAAAACTACTACCATGAATGGAATGTAATGCGGGCAGATAAACCAAAGGATCAAACATAATGACAATGTCAAAATTGAAGTAACTTTAAGAAGTTCCATAGATGGAAATTGAACAAATGGGCACTAAAGGATTTCATTATGTACACAAATCATTGAAAGCAACAAAGTAGACCATGAAATAGGGAGAGGAAAAGAACAACTACTAAGCTCAAAATTAAAATTGGGCGAAGAAAACCAATAAAAAGTCAGTACAAACCAAACCTTTTAGGCCAGCTGTCATGGCACCAAATGGTGAATTGCTCACATCTTGGTAGCTCACTTCACCTTGTCTTGAACTAGTAGATCTTTTTGTTGGATCCATTGTTAAATGTTTAAATATTTTTCATTGTGAAAAACTTGAATATAAAGTTTTTCATGGAATACTACTAAAATATGCTTGATTATAGAAATATATAATTGTGCATATTAGTGAAATATACATATTAGTATTATTACACATCATGTTCCGATGTTACCTTAAATCTACCTACGGAGGTTCACTCCTTCATTTCGAACCATGCTGTCCACTGGCATGACAAAATTATGTGATACATTGTTGCAAATATAAATTGTTGATAGAATTTTTTGGTAAGAAACAACTATTTTTTTATCCATAACCTTTGGAGCGTATGTTTCATTTTCTTAATTGAAGATTGACAATCTGATGATATAAAGAAGGTACTACTTTAGCCATTATGTTTGCAAAATACCACGACTACTGATGTTATAAATATGCATGCACAAAAAGCCATGGTCCATTTAAACATAAGCGAAAACACAGCCTTCGGTAAAATACGAGATCAACCTGAGTTCGAAGCAAACTTCTTCTGGCTATTTCTACAAAAACATTCCGGTAAGTAGAGCAAAATCTGAGTACCTGCTTTCCCTTATCTCTCTCTCAGCGTCTCTCTCCCTGAGAGCCCTTTCCTTACTCCTCGCCCTCTCCATCTCCATCTCCGTTTCTCTTCCGTGCCTTGTCGACCAGCTTTCACTCTTCGATCGTTCTCTTTCGAACGCCATCGCGGGATCTCGTTCACGCCTCCTCGACTGGCTGCTACTTCTCCTTGACCACTCCCTCTCGGCATCCATCTCCTCCTCTCTGGCATGCCTCCTCGATCTCTCAATTTCCCTATCCCTATGGCTGTCTCTTTCCCTATCACGATGGCGGTGATCCCTCTCCCTCTCCCTCTCCCTTTCTCTCTCCTTCCGCTCTTTCCTCGACGAAGAACGTTCCCTTTCCCATTCCTTATCGCGAGCCTCGCGGCGTTCTCTTCTGGTCTCGATCTTGTCGTCGTCGTCGCCATGGTCGAAGTCGCGGTGGCGGTTGCCGCGGGAGCTCCTCCTCCCGTCCTTGGGAGCGGCTCCGTGTCTTCCTTCCACGGCCTTCTCGAGGTAACCGTACTCGTCGAAGTCCATCGTCGATCTTTCACCGCCTTCTCTCCGGTTTTGAAAAAACCTCAAAACCCAGAGAGGTGGAAGAAGACGATGCGGAACCTGACCTGGACCACCGAAGCAATTCTTCTGTAATTCAGGTAAACGGGTCGGACAACGTAAACCTCAAGGTACGATATTGTTTTCCGCCGGATCGGCCCGTTTTTCTTAATCGGGTCTTTTAAAAAAAATTAAAACCGATAATTCATTAAACGAAGCCATAGACATATAGCGTAGAACGTATAGGTGTCAACTAGGTTGGGTACTTGGGTTTCATCGTATTGGCCCAGCTAACTAGTTGAATATTCCGTAATGGGGTTGGGTTTCATCTTGAATTTATAAAATAATTTAATTATGAATTTAATTTTTTAAAATTTTTAAAATTACTTTTAATATTATTATTATTATAAAAATTTTAATATATAAATTTTTATTACTAAAAATTATTATATAATTTTAATTTTATTTACGAAACTAATTTTAATTTTAACTTTACGTAACTTCTAGAACTAAAAAAAATTATCTTAAATGCATAT
Source organism: Amphibolis antarctica (assembly GCA_024699675.1). Lineage (NCBI taxonomy): Eukaryota > Viridiplantae > Streptophyta > Magnoliopsida > Alismatales > Cymodoceaceae > Amphibolis > Amphibolis antarctica. The sequence continues at coordinate 41,651 of JAMKPZ010001788.1, read as the reverse complement.
TATATTGTTTGATAAAAATATTTAAATCAAAAGGATTACGATTAAAATTGTTGTTGTTATCAGATTACTTGATAGATGGTTAATCCCTCACCTTACCTTCTATTTGACATCATATTCAAACTCCATATCAATTAATGCATGCATGATGTAACCTGATTAAGCACAATATATATGCTGTCGTGTTTTCGCTGTTTCCTTCTTTTTTCCTATACAAGTCAAGCATTATTACAATATAGCAAAAATAAAATTTTATTATATTATTTAAAATTAAATTACATTTTTAAAAAAAAGATTTATGTCTTTTGAAAGTATGAAAAATAATAAGAAATTTAACTCTCTCTTCTTTTTTCTTACTATTTTTATACCTTTTAAAAATACAATTTTTCCTTGATATCGTAAGTAATATTTGTCCTTGTTGTCACGATCGAGGGTTAAAACTTAAAAGAAAAAGTGGAGGAACGATCGTACGTAGTAAATAAATGAGAAGCTAAAATATTTAGAAAATGTTAATGAATTTTTAAAAAAGGGCTAAAACATTTTTTAAAAAAAATGTTGGAGTTATTGTAAAGAAATAAATATTTTAAAATTAATGACAAAGACATCCTCGCAATCTTTTTTTTGTCCAGATAATTAAAAAGTCAGCTTTTGCCAACGGCTTCCCCTTTTAAAAAAATGGTTGTCATGTTGACCCAAAGTATTATTTAGAATTCAACCTTCCACAAAGAAAGAAAATCAAAAATACAAGTTTTGCCATGTCAGGCATAGATCAGGTAAATCTTAAATTTTATTCATCTGAAATATATACTTTTAATTGATTGAAAATGGAAGTACATTGAAGTGGACGAAATTTGTTTCCATCCTTATTTATTTATCCTTTATTCTTTCGTTACATGCATAGACCATGTTGGGATACTTTTAGACTTCATTATCTTAGATTTTGTTCGTTTGTTTACCTTAATCGTGAGTTTATAATCAAGATTTTTATTTTATCTTTACTTTTATTAAAATTTAACTTAAAATCAATACATGACACCAAAATATTAGACCTAAAATTTCTACATTCTAAACAATGTAAGACTATCAAATATTCTTTTACAGTTAGAATAATCTCAAATCAACGGGTGTGTTCCTTTCACTGTAAAAATGTGATTGTACGTAAGTTATCAATATTCTCTCTATACATATAATATAATATTACCCAATAACTTTACGAAAAATGATATTCTAGTGATATTACTAAGATGTTATTTCTAGTGATATCACTTTTGATAATCTAGATTAAATTTAGTTAACTATATAAAATAAGTTCGTATAGTTACAAAGTGATTATACGAAATACTGTATACGAGAAAAAAATTATAAACAGTATTATATTTGATGAATAATACTTTATATAGTTACAAATATATATGAACTTATTTCGTATAATTAGTCAAATTTAATTTGAATCATCCAAAAGTAATATCACCGATACTTTAATAGCACCACACAAAAATCTATTCCCTAAACTTATACTTCTTTTCGAAGAAAATATGTCCTCGTAAAAAAAATAACCAATATGTTATGTTAGTCAATGGCATGGGATCGTACCGACACAATCCGATAGCATCATAACTAACTGAGCGTAATTATCAGATTAGAATATGCAGCGAAGACAAAACAATACAGGAATTATCAATGTCGGCCAGATCGAGAAACGTGTGGGCACCGGGGGTTGGGCCACACAAGTCTTTTGCGGAGACAAAACTCAACTTTGCATTTGCCACTTTTTTCCCCCTTAAAATTAATCTCGGCCGGCCTTTCGATTAATCCTATTATCAATTTCACTAATTGTCAACTTCAATCAATTTCAAAGGTTACGTGAAATTAAAATTGAGGTAACGAAATAAATAACGTTAAATTACATAATAAGTAATGTAATAACAAATTATATATTAAAATTAATGTAATGATAATGATATATAAAATTATTTTTACAATAAGTAATACTAGAAATAAACAAAATCTTAACTTCCAGATGGACCAGAGCCTTATATATTTTACTTATACATCGTGACTTTTCTTTTTTTTTGTCGTCGATATTAAAATTTTCGTTCATGGATTGGAAGTCAACGACAATAGTTTAGTTTATTCGAAACAAAACAGTATTTTTCTGGTTACTATTAGAATTCCAATTTTAGTGAATTTCAATTTAAATGTCCTGTCGTTATAGAAAAAGAGGTTCATTGTCAAACGTAAGCAATCATCTCTACTTTTTAAAAACAATATACAGACAAAATATAGATTTCGATCTCTTTAATTTTATCTTTCAAATTTAATTAATTAGTAATTAGATGGGTAAGTCAAGTGGGCATATATATATCCAATTCTCTGGTGGACGAAGAGATATATTAATCAGTGCGTGGATGAAGAGATATGTTAATTAAAAGGTTAAGACAATTGAGCAAGTTACATGATGAAACTTACGGGTAAGCAAAGGTTTTATATGTCTGTAAGTTTCATTTGTTTTCAATTTCTTATCATTTTTAAAATCACTTCTAACGTTATTATTATTGTATAATTTTAATGTATAAATTTTTATTACTTAATTAAATTACTATACAATTTTAACTCTATTTATGAAATTAATATTCTATCTAATCCCAATAACCAAGAAGTTATCCAAACACACCATCAAGTGTGGCATAATTAAGATGTATGATGGGTGGAAGCACGACAATAAAATACGTACGTTGTTGTAGATTAAATGAGTTGATTATGATCATCTAATGTCTTATTTAGTTAAACATTTTTCATTATGTATTTTAATTTTTTTACTATACACCATAATAATTTACAGTAATCTTTATTAAACAACTTTAATATTTTATAAAAAAAATTATATCAAAATACTTACGTTACATCGTAAATCATATAATTTCTTAAAAAACATAAATCTTAAAAAACTACGAAGAGAAATAATAGGACAAACAAAAAAGCGAAAAAAACGTTAAGAGAGATATCCTACCAAGGGGAGGGAGGGATCAACAAGTCCTTCGGAATTTCCCATTTATTGTGGTGAAATTGACTTCTACCTTTTAAGGGAAGGGATGCAACATTAGCATGCAAAATACAATGATCTATGCAACGGTTGTGCTATGCCAGGCCATCTAGCTGCCACACCATTGCATTCCCAAAGAACATATATGGTCGATGGAAGGACAGGTACGAGTGAGCCAAGAACTAGCCAGACCCAAGTAGAGTAGTTCATATAAAAAGGGCAGGTACCTTGTTGAATGGCAATCTGAAGGGTTTTGGAGTCAACTTCGATGTAGATGCAGTACGGTTCATGCCCATGTGCAAATCCTCGTAGAGGAGCAGACCATCATAGAGCGATAAGAATTCAACATGCATGAATCAGCTTGGAACTACAATACGGGGAAGAAAATGCCACCACAAAATTGCCATTGTTGTCGCGAACAATGCCTCCGCCCACTGCTTTGCCTCCACATTTCGCACCATCGATGTTAAGTTTAAAATAATGCTAAGGAGGTTTCTTCCAGCAAATCCGACCATGAGACTCAGCTGACCTGCAAATGGCAAACCAAATTCGAAGACAAGTCATGCTGAATTTTGGTAAGAAAAACAATAATTCGATCTCCTTTGATAGTCTTCAAATTGAAGGAGTTTGGGTGTCATATAGGTAGCTAGCTTTGCATCTGGACTTCCAAAGTTCCCATAATATATTAGCCAAGAGGAGCCAATGACTTTTGATAACATCAGACTTAGAAAAGGAACCGAAAACAACCATTATCATATTAATTTCTCTAGTCACTAGCACTAAAAGTATCTGCATTAATTGGTGACTCTGGTATACCATAGACGACAAATATGGTATACCACTTACTCTCAAAGAAAATGTAATCCATAGATTCCATACTATTGCTAATATGGTAGCATCTACACTTAAAGCTAGGTTAGGTAGATTCCCTTCTTCTAAATGTTACTATAATGCCTGTGATAGTTACCATTCACCAAGAGTATACATGTCAATTAAGTTATGTCTAATTGTGTACGATCGAATTGTGTTGGTCAACAACACAACATGGTTTGTCAAGTCATGTCTGGGTTGTAGCAACAATGACAAGTATGAGCAAGCTACCAGCAACAAGCACTAGCTACAATGTCGATGATGGGAGTGCGAGAGCGGCAAATTACAAGTGAGGGCAGACCAATGAACGATGAACCAATGTGTTAGGGTTGAAAAGAGTGGAGTCGGTCTTCCGTCGGATTGCAGGTGTCAACCGGGTCCACGAGGTGACAACCGAGTTTGCACAAAGGGCAAGAGCGAGAGCGAAAGACCTTAAGTATACGAGATTAAGTTTACGGCTTAAGTCTACGGCCATAAAGTATATGGCATTTAATCTACGGACTGGTGTATAGCTACCAGAGGCGGGAGTTGAAGTCTAGAGGAGCGGGCATCTAACCCGGTCGGGTTGGCAGCAGCCAGCCTCGAAAGACCGATAGTCGGGTCAACCCCAACAGCAGCCAGCTAATGGACAGGTTCAACCAATGATGGGTCAGAGGCGGCTACAGGTCTGATAGTCTGTCGCTGTCCATGCGTCTACTAGGTGGCATTATGCTCGAGGCTGGTGATAATCTTGAGGCTTCGACCATTGAGTTCCCTTTGTGTTGTTATATATATTTGATGTTTACGTTGTATCGTAGGAAAGCTCAAAAGCTTGTAAGAGAGGTTGTAACGAAGGTGTCGACGTAAGAGAGAATCAGCACCCCGTGGAGTAGGCCGTTTTGCCGAACCACGTAAATTATGCGTCTTCTTCCTCCTTCCTTCCACCACAAACATTTCTATGAGAGAGCGTGTGAGAGAAAGAGATCTCAATTTCGTCACCAATGTTCAACCCGAGGGAACGTGTATGTTCAACGGCTGCGTTCAGGAACGGGAGAGCCTATATATATCTATTTATCTCTTTTGGAATTATCTGAACGATACAAGCCACATAGTCTATATATCGATCCCCAATTAATAAATTAAGAGACTAGTATGGTATATATATATACCATACTTGATGATGTGATATTCATATTATCCCACATATATACATGGTATAGGCAAGGTAAGTACGAGAACTTGGCCTACAACATCCAAGGCACACATGCACTCTTTCTTCTTCTCTCATTCAATTCCTCTCATCTTTAAATTGCCTGGGGTGAATTAATTTTTCTTGAGTTTTCACTTACAATGCATCTAGTGGATTGGTGGAAGATGTGAAGAGTGTGGACGAAGAGGTAGATGGGAACAAAAGAGGTGGACAAGAATGACAGCTAGCTAGGGTTTGAAAGGGGGAGAAAAGAAATTGTATTTTTGATTAAAGAGTAAAAAGTTTTACGGAATAATTAAGTTGGGTACATGTATTTATACCTACAACACCAATAGTCAAGATAAAAACACTACAATCCAATGGTTATAAATAAAACACCACGGTAACAAGTACTTTAACACTCCCCTTTAAGTTTAGAGTTGTCCAACTTGGGCACCATTAATTTTGCTAAAAATCTTGTACTCCGTTGGCTATATATACATGAGAACATCTGCTAATTGTTCTATTCCTTGAACATGCTTAGTGGCAACGATTTCTTGTGAAATGACAATTGATTTTGATGTGCTTAGTTTGCTCATGAAATATAAGGTTTGTTGCAATGTGAATGACTGTTTTGTTGTCTCATGGTAATTTTGTAGACTTCGTGACTTACATATTAAAATTATTTAATTAATAAGTATCTCAATCAAGTAATTTCACAACAAATATAATGATCACAATAGTCCTAAATAGAAGAGAGGAATGGGTTAAAAGAAAAATATTTCATTACAAAATTTTTACATTTGGCGTGACATAAAATCAGAGGGAATACTTCAACAACAAAATTCGATTCAAGTCAAAGTCCTCTAATTGAATTCGGCAAAGTCCTCTACTTGAATTTGGCCACATAAATCTTTTTCTTTATATATGTATTTTTTTACATCGTCAAATTTTCTATTAAATTAAATAAATTTAAATATTTTCTTATAATTCTTAATTAAGTAGTTTTAGCTAGCTCACCATCTATTTCTTTTCAGTTTTCTACACAAATTAATTTTCTTCTTTGAATTAGCGTATTCTTTGATCTCTCGAGAATATGACCAAATCACCACTTTTTTTAATCTTTAATCGGTGTAACCTAGCTATTCTCTGTTCTAGATAAAATTATTTTTTAGTATATCCCTCCTGGTACAACCATTCATCCATCTGTGCATTTACTTCTTTACAAAAAGCCAGACCCTTCGAAGCAACCCAATATCAATTAGTGATTTAATTTTCAAAATAACAATAGCATTATCATATATACATAAATAACAATAAATGGTAAAGGTTGATGTCCCCAGCAAATGTCTTTGGGTACCACTCATGTTACGGACTTTTTTTGTAGTGTCTTTAATTAAACGTGGCTTTCAATGAATCTCTCCAGAAATCAACATTTTTTGTATGTAACTGGTCTTTTAGGCCATCTTGGATCTGTATTAGGTTGAACAATTAATTAATAATAATAATAAATAATTAAGGTCTCATTTGAAATAATCAATTCCAATTGTTGTTATTGTATATATTTTTATTATCCTATTAATTATACAATTTCAAATTCATTTACGAAATTAACATTGTTAATGTAACTTTAACTCTACCCGGAATCGATTAAAATTCTTTTCAAAAGTGCTTTATAAAACTACAGCTAGCTAACAGCATGGTATCCAGAAAATATTAAATAATTAACACGAGCCTCGTCAATGTTTGACTTTGTCTTCCTTTGCAATGCATGACTAATAAAAAAATAACATTAATTGTTAATGGAATGGCTGCCTTAATTTCCATACCCAAAGTCAATAATTTGATCATGACATTGAAAAATGAATGGCGAGGCCAGACGTACGTACGTACACGCAACTTCAGTCACTCGAGAACTGTCAATCTCCGGCTTCCATCAGATTCATTAACTAGAATATCGAGGTAATTTTTTATAATATATATATATATTATAAAAATTTAACCAATGAGATAATCATAAGATAAATAAATATTTTTAAAATAATACTTATCGTAAAAAAATGAAATATATATTTAAAAATAATCATAAATCATAAGATAAATACTTATAACTTTTTTCTGAAAATTACTAGTTGAGACCGTAAATTTTAATAAAAAGTTTCTTAACCAATAAGATATCACTTTAGTGATTTACAATTTTTTTTTCTCACTCACTCAAAAATTACATTTGTAACAATTGTTCTTGTCGATATCTCTTGGATAATTTTTGATCAAAAGGGGTGATACGCGCTTTTGAAAAGAATAAAAAAGATGTAAAATAATAAAAAATAACGTGTTAACATTTTTATTAGTTTTTAACATTTTCAAAAGCATAAATCACGCAGATGTTGGGATCACGCACAACCACTTGAATTGGTGTGATTATCTTTTCCTCTCTTTTTTTTTGGTATATATAGTGAGTCATTAACTCCGATCGATACAACAATTTATTTCTTGATTTAAAATACTTAAATTTTATTAAGATTTGAATTTAAATGTTAGTCATCAAACGTACATGGAAAAAGTCTTGCAGTTATAAAAAATTAGACGTAAGGAATGAATTAAACTTAATATAAAGAAAAGTCTTTCTTCACTCCGGTCTTATTAATAAAATTTTAATACTGTCCACTAGATTATTAGGATGGGGAGCTTGAGCAGGGCTGATGAGAGATGAGGAATGTGTGGGTGTGTTTGTATTAAGTATGGGAGGTGAGATGAGATTGCAGAGGCAAAGCGAAAAGTAGAAGGAGGAGAAGAAGCTCAGCCATTAGCCACCGTTGGAAGGATGGCGGGAAAGCCAGCAACCCTGGCGGAGACGCCGGCGTGGGCCATCGCACTGGTCTGCTTTGTCATCGTCCTCCTCTCCCTCCTTATGGAGCACGGCATCCACATCCTCCACCATGTGCGCACACACCTCTCGACCGTCTCTGGTGAATTTGCATCATCTTCGTAATTCCTTGCTTCTTCGATCTCTCTAACCTTCACCCTGTGCCCCGTCTTCGCCTTAATCTTCCTGCAGTACCTGGGGAGGAGGAGGAGGAAGACCCTCAACCATGCACTTCACAACCTTCAAGCAGGTGAGCAGCAGCAGCAACAACGTCGTCGGCGTGTGTGTGTGTGTGTGTATCTATCTATATATATATATATATGAATCGATCATGCTCATCTAATTAAGCAACCAACGTCGTCGTCGTACGTTGGTGGTGTTAATTATTTAATTTGCAGAGATCAGGGGGTTTGGGTTCATGTCGCTGCTGCTGAGCATGGCGGAGCATCCCATCGGCAGCATCTGCGTACCGACCGACGTCGCCGAGTCGTTTCTCCCGTGCAAACCCGACGGTAAAATGGAAGGCGTCTACGACAATGACGGCAAATGCCGGAAGGTGAGACTTTAGCGGCGGTAGAAGATCGAAGAACAGCAAGTACCAGCTGTATCACACACACACACACACATTTTTGTGCTTGCATGGTGAAATTAATTATATATACAGTCAGAACAACAACGACAACAATGAAAATTATAATTTTACCATGTGAAATCAGCGATCGAATTCATCTTTTCGTCAGAACGTTTCCATTTATTACTATGAATTCCGTCAAAATACGAGAATTTAAAATTTTTCTTATACATGATTTCAATTAATTAGCCAATATAATGGTTTTTAATTTCTTTGTTTAATTGACTTCTTCTTCACTATTCACTAATGAACTCTCCTTTAATTATCAACAAACAATCAGAAGTAGTGACATATCATTAATTATTTTTGATGTTACCGTTTCTTTTTCGGATTTAATTCGAATTTTCTGAAAAATTGGAATATGTGTAGCAGCAGCGCGCAGATGAAAAACCAAACATATTCATCAACCGTGTCTGATGGAGTTTATTGAGAATATTGTTGGTGGGTGTTGAATCTGTTGATCATCTTGTCTAATCTATCTGCGGTGGTTCACAGGGGAAGGTGCCCTTCATCTCCACGGCGGGCATGGACCAGCTGCTGTTGCTTATCTTCGCCTTGGCCGTCTCACGTATCTTGACATGCTCCATCACCTTCGTTCTTGCACACTACAAGGTGATTGATTATTTATCAACCATCTGCAAAAACAATAGTAACTCAATCATATGCACTCGAGGTTTATACTTTTAAAAATATAGAAAATAATAAAAAATAATACCATGTTTTATCATTTTACATCATTTTTTACTATTTTCAAAAGCATAAACCACCTTACGTGTAAGCTTTTATACCATGCTTTAATGCTATACATACATATGTATATATATAAGTGCATAACTTTTATCCAAATTGTTTTTGAGATGCTGCAATTTACCTTTGTAGCTGCAACTAAAAACGTTGTGGTTGTATCTAATATCACTAAAAAAAAAATTCACAATCTAAAATATACGTCACAACAATATATTAGTACCACGGTTACCATTCGCAGCATCAATCTCAGCCATCTAACTTACATCCAATGGTCTTGATTGCATGGAGCTAGCCATGATGTGCTCCAGACCGTGGTAGATAAAATCTGCCAACAGAATCGGTTAAATTCTGTAGACATCATTTTTAAGCTGAATGTGCATCTTCTTTTTTTCTTGGAGATGATGCTTGGCATGGTGATTAAAAAGGTAACCGTGTTGTGTGTGACTTGAAAATTTTCAGATCAACAGATGGGCAAAGTGGGAGGAAGAGACTCGGACCCTGGAGTATCAGTTATCTCACGGTAACACGGATTGAACTTCCACTTGCATCTGAGTAGGAAATCATCTCACACCTACGAATGCCTTCCATTCTTGATCCATATTGGTAGTGTGCTTGCATATATAGATTTCAATTCAAAATCTTCTGCTGCATATACACGGCCAGTTTTTGTAGAATAAGGAAAGACCAACCGTGCAAATACACTTCTTTAAACCATATTAATCATCACTTCAAATAAACTTTGCTGTTGACCGCTTGCTGGATGGATTGCTTCATAGATCCTAGGAGACTGATTCTTTCCAGCGAGACGCACTTCGCAATGCGACACTTGAAGTTCTGGAGTGGCAGCAACAGCCTCACTTGGATTGTTAGTACAATCTCATTCATCTTCTTGTGCTATAAAGCCCTATGTACCAGTAATGAGGTTTCCTCTCAACTTCAAGGAGGCCCAAGTTGCTGATCTTTACTGTCTACTTGTCATCTGCAACTGCAGGTTTGCTTCTTCCGGCACCCGTTTGATTCTGTTTCCAAGGCAGACTACTTCACTCTACGCCACAGCTTCATCGCGGTAATTGTCAATCAATCAAAAATCTGAAAGAAAATAATGTCAAAATATAAAAATTACCATATATGGTTAATGCTTAATGCTTTCATGGTTGAATGCTGGGCGTAGGGTAACTTCCAAGATGACTTTCAGTTCGATTTCCACAAGTTTCTGAAGAGAACCTTGGATCATGACTTTGCAGCAGTCACTAGAAACAGGTATAACCATTTTGCAAGGGAATATGAGCAGATTCACATGTTTTGTTGAGGTCCAAATTGGTAAAGATTCTGAGAAGTTCACAGTAGTATGCTTCTTGCATAAACCATAGATCTTTAACAATGTCAAGCTTCATGGCTTTTTTTCTGCTTCTAGCTATTAAATCAAAATCATTTCAAAAGTCAATAACTAAGAAGCTGAAAAATACCACCTTTCCAGCTTATGATAAACATGACTTTTGGAAGAAAAAAAACCTTTGTAAGTTGATGGCAATGGATTTCTACACCGGTAAAAGCTCATCTTGAATGATTTGTCAAATGGCATTCACATAGCAAGCTTTTAAAATGTGCAAAAGCCATCACCACCAACTTGTGAAAATAGAAGCTAACTTATGAAAAAGTCTATTTGCTAACAATCACCTAGATCAAAGGTATGAAAATAAACCAACAGTATTCTTTAAAAAATTGTAAAACCCAACTTTTCTATCTTTAACATTAAGACCAAACAATCTTGTTATATAAAAGAAAAGTTTAAGTTAATTTTCTGAAATTGGTATCATATTTACATATGTTGAACAAATAAACATTCCTAATCATGTCTCCACAATCTGGTCCAACATTCCCAATATCTGACGTTTTCCATTTCTGCTGCAGTCAATGGAGTTGGGTCTATGGCATAATCTTCATCTTCTTCAATGCCCAAAGTATGTTCAGAACTACATGTTCTTATGCTCCAGCTAAAAATTCGATGGCATATGAAATTTGCTAACTATAATTTTCATGTTGGCTTGCAATACTGAACAGGATTTCGCAGCTACCTGTACCTTCCATTCATCCCACTGCTGGTGAGTAGTAGTAGTAGCCTCTAATTGGATCATCATGCATGAGTTCCCCACAAAAAGAAGAAAGGAAGACACAAAGAGAAGAAAAACGGTTAAAAGATACAAGTGGTGATTTGTGTTGCAGATGTTACTTGTCGTGGGAACCAAGTTGGAGTTTGCAGTGACAAGAATGTGTGTGGACAGTAGCAATGAGAAGGAGCTCGTCCCTGGAACACTGTGTGTGAAACGTGACAGCAAGTACTTTTGGTTCAGGAAAGAAAGATGGCTCCTCCATCTCCTCAACTTCGTCCTCTTCCAGGTGACCCAACCAATACCCATAATCATGCCATTGGTTTTCTCCAATCTAAGATTTGATGATGAGTCTGATGAGCTAATATAGATCAATTGGTTGTTGTCTGTTGTCACAGAATTCCTTTCAACTAGCGTTCCTCATCTGGACTTGGGTATGTACTTAAGCTTCATCATAATCTGATCCAAACGAGGATAAAATCATGTTAACAATCTGCCGTTTGTCCCAATGGCAGTCCCACTTTGGATTTCCCTCATGCTTCCACAAGCTGGCTGAAGACATTGTGCTGGGTATCGGGGTTGGGGTACTGATCCAGTTGCTGTGTGCCTACATCACTCTTCCTCTCTATGTTCTTGTGTCACAGGTAATCAAACAATGGAACGCACATCATCCATCAACTTGTATGCAAAAACATGTTTGGGTTATATTCTTGTGCTTACTATGGTGAATTCTCTTGCACCACCAGATGGATTCCAAGATGAAGAAGGCGATATTCACAGATCTCGTCATCCAAGGGCTGAAGAATTGGAGAGAAACTGCAAGAAAGAACTTGGCAGCTGAGAAGCTTGACCCATCAACGCCCCTAGAATCCATCCACTCCAAGCGACCGGACGCTGTCGCTCATGGATTGAGACACTGGATAGACTCTGCAAGGAAAAACCTGGCCAATGATGGCGAAAAGGTTGTACCAACTACACCACCTGACTCTGTTCGCTCTTCCAATAGGGTGTCGGTGTATTCTGACACATATGGGGACAAGAACCTAGAGGTTGATGATCAGATCAAGAATGTTGACGACACCATAGCCGACATGAGATTCACTGCACCAAGGGCAAGGGTGTGGCCACAAGACCATGGCGAGGTGTCCTTTGAGCTGTGGACACCGAGCAACACTCCCTCAAGCAGTGGTGCTGACAATATCCTTGCACCATCCACCAGCAACACTGTAACACTTGATGCACCACCTGCCATTGAAAACAACACTATGCCAGAGTACAAGATGAATGATGTAGAGGACTTTGTAGCTGAGTTGGAAACAAGAACCTATAACATCCAAAGGGCTAAGGGCAAGGTGTATGATGGTGAGGCTTCATTTGGGACATGGCATGATGATGAGAACTTGCAAATTGGTCCACCTCCAAAGGAATAGGAATGATGAAGCTCCATGAGGACTAGAGCTGATCAACAATGTTGCTTGGGATGATATATGTATACATAAGAGACGGACTATCTTCCTACGACCAGAGCTAGACCAGATTTCATTAAATGATCTGATTCATTGGAGTATGAGAATGGGTGATGTTTTGTGCATACGAACATCATCATCAGACCATTTTAATGCTTATGCTATAGACAGAGCAAGTTTTCCGAGTTGATACGAACACACCACAAAATCAACATGTAAGTTTTGTAAATCGATGCTGATTGAGTGATTGGCATGTGAACTACCACCCCACATGTGCACTCTTGCTTTCCTTTTGCTTCTATGGGATGGCTGTATACCTTATATATAGTCCTTATCTTCTTTATATATATCCAGGAAACTTCATATATAGGAATACCTAGAGTTGATGTATATAGTTCTTCAACCACTAATTTCTCACGATTTCCAAACATGGTGAGGAAGCTATTCATTTTGTGGTTGTCATAAAAATTGAAAATGATAGAAAGTAAAAGAGTCAATGCATGTGCTTATTCAAAAAAATATAAACTAAGATACTTGTGCTTATTTATATGTCCTGAATTTTCACTATAAAACTACAATATCATGTTTCCAATGACACCCTTTTGATGTCAATCATTTATAATTTAAATTAACATTAAACCAAATCATGCATCACACGCTTGGAATACTTGTAGAAAAATAAAGCATTAATTTGACAATTATGAATAAAGTTAGGCAAGAAGATAATTATCAAAAATATTTTTTGAATGCATGTTGTCATGTTACATGTTACATCTAATGTGAAGCAATTTTACAATGATTTCCAAAATTGGAAAATAAGTGGCAAAATGAAAACCAATTAAAACATGCCACAATTACTGATCACAGGAAAACTGTTATCATTGAAGTTATGAAACCTTCTTAGTCCTGCTAGGCTCAGCAAAACATTTCTGCTTTTGCTTCTTTTTACGCCTGTCCTTGTTGAGCTTCCCCTGCAATTTTAACTTTGCGATGCTCTTTTGCCATTGTGTTTTATGCTTCTGGTAGATCAACATAACAGCTCGAGCATCCTCAATCTAAACATGATAGAAAGGTGATTAGTTAGCATGAATTTTCTGCCAAGTGTTAGACAACTTTTAGGCCATTTTGATTGAAAATTTGTTACAAGCTAAAAAAATTGTTGGGCTTTCGAAAAAGCAATTGTTGCATAATGCCCAGATACACATGGAGCCCCATGCACGAGAATCTCATGATGTAATGTCTAGATCCTATTATGCACAGCATAGCATCCACAAGGGAAAGCCCCTCAAAACAATATGATGTTCAATAACTTACCGAGCAATGCTCCCTTCGCTGAATTATAATACCAAGATTTTCTGAGGCGAGATGCCGAAGAGCAATTCTTCGTCCTTCCCTAATAATTTGGGAAAAAAATAAATTGACATTAGCTTTAGTTTTTGCTAGCTTTTCCTTATTAATGTGAAACCAGAATTTCAAATCAAATTTGAAGAAAGTCCTGATAAACAATATCTAACTAAAGCCTGAAGCTACAGTTCTGCATCTATAAAAGCAGTATTCATCCCATATCCAACAACAAAACAATTGCATTATTTTTGGAAGAATTGAGTTAGAAGACATTAAACCATAAAATTATTGAAATATAGACCAATTTTATTTTTCACTAGCTTGTAACCACACTGCACACATACCTTAGAAATGGTTGATATTCAGAAGTGTCTCTTATGTCCTTCTTGGGATGGGTTAGCATTAATACCTAAAAAACAAAAAATTTACTATGAGAATAAAAACAGCTCATAATATTTGGTAGTGCCAGATGAAAATGTCAATATTAGAATTTATACCTTAAGATCATTATGCAAGGCATGGCCTACAAGTATCTTTCCGTTGAGCAAATCAGATACTTTCTTCTGAACAATACGAAAATCCTTAGCTGAAACCAACTAATTAATGTCAAGAAGACCATCATAATGGGAAAGTTGGCAACTATGACAGATTTGAAAGAGGACTTATTTATGTAATACAGCACTCACCTTTCTTCATGTTCCGAGGACGAATTCCACTAACATCTGTGCGGAAGTCAACAACCCACTCCAATGGTCGAACAAACTCATCATAGATAATGTTACCCCAAGAGTTTACCTACAACAAAAGATATCTTTAAATATAAAAAATCGAAAATAAATACAAACTGCACCTTATCATAGACAACTGGAACCTTTATTGAAGAAAAATTAGAAAATTTTCTTTAAGTTATAAACAAATAGCTAAATGGAAAAAAGTTAGCATGCAGTAAATTACTAGGAAAGAGACAATTGCTTACAATACAATAGTAAATCAACATCTGTGTTACATGCTATAACCACATTAATTTGAAATAATGTGTTTTGACACACAAATAATTTATTTTTTAAATTTTAAATTTTAAAATATTTGTAACGCAAAGATATTATCCTACAGTTATAGTAATGTTAAACTTAATCAAATTTGGTTTGAGTGTGCAACATAAAACATAGATCAGACAATCACATATATGTAAAAGAATCTAAATGTTTCTTTACATTTCACAATTTTTTTATAACATTCATACAATAATACTTTTAATTTTTTTTGTAACTTTGTAAAAATATATCAAATTATAGAAAATGTCCAACTATGGAAGGGTGTAAAGAAGAATCTAATTTGACATAACTAATTGTGTAATTTAAATTGTGATCTAAATTTTTTTTATGCATTACCACCCAGCATAATAGCTAATCAAGTGGAAAGAAGTGACACGGTATGGTAGAATAAATATGGGATAAGGAAAATTGAAAGACATGCTTAGGTGAATAACACCTACAATTTCAATTCTTAGAATAAATGTATTGTTTTATATGATACTTAAATGTAGATGGCATATGGTATACCTAGTTATAAAGCAAAAAATGACATTTGGTAACATAGTATGGGTATGGATCGATAGCAATATGTGTAGGCAGCCCCATTTTCGGGCTCATTTAGCCTATGCATTCAAGACCCCATGATGGCTAATTAGATCGTTAAGGCCCAATTGTTATTACTCCCCACCAACTTGGGCCTTTAAGGCCCACCATTGCAATCAAGCCCACGAAACAGGCTGAAAGCCCATTTCCTCCATCAAAAGGGATACACCCTCTTCTGCAGAATAGATTGAAGGCCCATTTACTGTTTCACCTTTTCAAGTTGGGCCTAAAGGCCCATTAATGATCCAAACAGGTCCAGTAAATTCACTATGTTGACTAAGGACATGTGGAAAATCACTACTTCAACCCTTGATCTTTGGCTGTCATGTCATCCTAGACAACCACATGGCAAATGTATGGCCACACACATGGCGTAGGTAGCCAATTCCTTTAAAATTTTCTAAAGAATCCCTAAAATCATTTTTATTAATTACTTGATTTAAATCTTTGATCACGTAATTAACTACGAGATCACTTGATTTGAATTGCTTTATTCAAATTTCTTAGGTTTTTAATTAAACTAATATGCACCCAATTTGCTAGTCAACCATAGCCCAATTGACTAGTCAAATCAAATTGACCCTAGGCTCAAATCTAGGCCTCACCTTGGTCCAAACTAGGCACAGCTGACGTTGCATCGAGGGATGGAGGTCAAGGGTTCATAGAGACGCAGAGAACATGGACAGAGGCCAAGGGTTTGGGCGAAGGGGGATGGAGACCGAGGGTTCGTAGAGTGATGCAAAGGATGCATAGGTGACATCACAAACAAGGACGATGGACAATTGATGGCAGCACAAAGAGTGACACCATGGAGAGGGACAAAGTGGAGAGCGATGACAACCGATTGGGGGTAGCGCAAAGAGGGATGCGTAGAGAGGGGGGGTTGAGGATCGAGGGTGTGTAAAGGATTGGGGAGGTTGAGGATCATAGGAGACCTTCGCAAGGAGGGGTGAAAAGGGTGGTACTTATACCATTGCAAATAGGAAAATAAATTTCCTATTTTCTAAATGTGCAAACACCATGAAAACTAGGAAAAAGTTTTTCCAACCTTTTGAGAAAATGTTTTTCGAATGTACAAACCCCCCTTTAGGGTTTTAATGGTGGAGGTTCTCACTCGTTCTGTAAAATAGTGTTATAGCTAACACTTCTACCATATCAAGCACTAATGTAGTCGCACTCCTAACAACCTCATCAACTTACAAGATACCTCTCCATGGACTAGGGACTTTAATCAACCACCACCTGTTCCTACCATTAGATGACATCACAAACCACCATCCAAAGAAAATCCAGCATCTCAGAAAGTTTCCAAAGACATTTGCTCAGAAAAGCCAAATTCTAAGGACAAGACCCATGCAAGAAAGACCACTTTCAGATTTTAATCAGCAGATATTGTTCCAGGCCACCAGATGAAGACTAGAAGAGCAATCTTTCCTCCCACCATTCCATAAGACTTGTCACTGAATGTGCTCAAGGCAATTGGCGACTGATACCAAAATTCTAGACAGAAATACTAAAGAATCAGTACATTCAATAGAACTAACAAAATCGACACAAGCTTACCACTAAATGAGAGGAACTTGTCTACTAAACTAGCTAATCTCTGTTCAAATTTGCCAAGCAGAAATTTCCAATCTCTAACCTTTAGTCCCTAATTGACAGAAGAAGCAAGATATTTGATATGGAAGTTCTCTAGTTTTACAACCCATGAACTTGGCTGTAGCTTGTATCTCCTCCTCTAACAGTGCAATGCCAATCACTATGAACTTTTTAATGTTGACTTTAGGGCCTGTGGTAAACCTAACATCATTGGAGATGTTCAATCTAGTTCTAGCTCACATCATAGAAGAGAATTGTATCACTAGCATACTACAATTGATCTACTCTTCGAGCTCCCCTCTTTGGGAAAAAGCCCTTAGTAGAGCCATTAACTTCAGCAGTATGACACATACACCCAAAACCCTCTACAACTAGTGCAAGCAAACAAGAGAATAAGGGATGAACCTGCTGGAGTCGATAACCACAACCAAACTCACCTGTAGAATAGCCATTAATTAACACATAATCTAAGACATTGGCAGTAACAACACATAATCCAGAGAAGTAAAATTATCAAACATATTCGAGCTTCTCCAAAATCATGGACCACATTTTTGTAGACATACGCCATACCATATTACCATCCAAATCCCATCTCTAATGGCATAGAAATTACTGAATTAGATTTTATACGATGTAAAATTTTACATATTACAGGGTAATAACATGCTTAATGAATCTCATTAATAAAATTACAGATTTACTATCTATTAGCCATCATCAAGACAACAAGACACTCCAACCACTACACAGAAATTTGTTGCTCGCTGGCATCTAGTTATAAATCCAAATATAAAAAACAATTCCAATATATATATTGCACTTTATTCAGCTGACTGTTGCTAGCTAAAGCAATACTGTAGTTTCCTCTAATCATGGGTGCACAAAGTACAAAACAAAAGGGAAATCAAGAAATCTAGAGAAAACATAGAACAATCATGCATACCAGCGTGACCCTCCCTAGCGCATTCTTTCTCCCATCAATCCCCACCCCCACCATCTCGCAGTCCATCGCCAATTCACCTGTCACGCTGCCATCCATCCAACCAAAATTCATAACGCTCCAACCTTTACTCATGAACTGCACATGCACTTTGAAAATCCAAAAATTTATCACCTGCAATCATCCGAAACTGGAGCCAGAACAGCATTAGCTTTAGCAGATGCAGCATCGGGGAATTCAGCGTCACCGGGGCTCTCCTTACCCCTCCCTACGGTGCCAGAAACGAAATAAGGAATCATTAACAGAAATCGGAGGTTGGATGAGTGAAAGGTGACACGAGATTTACGGAGCGCTGATTCTGCAAGCGGGGTTTCAGGGCGAGGACAAGGGCGACGGCGCGCAGGGGCACCATTGCCGATCTTCTTCTGGAGACATGCCCAGTTAGGATTCAGATGAAGCTTATGATCGGCAACAGGTACGCTTCCTCCGCCGCCACCGCCGCTCCCCATTGTGCGTTTCTGCAATGCCGACGTTCCGTCACTGGAACCCCTCGGCGGGTGGGGTTTTGGAACGTCTCCTCTGGGTGCGCGCGGATTCGGGTGAAGAACGGTCGTATCCGAATACGAAGACGGACTTTTCGGGTTTGGATATGGGTTGTTTCTATTATGTGATCCGGATCAATTGCAAACATTTGTTTAAAGGGGATATTTTTTCCTGCATTTTTGTAAAATTTTACTTCTGGTTTCTTTGTATTCTTTAAAAATTATATAGAAAATAGGGGAAATAATTATATGAATTTTAAATATATAATAAATTTTTTAGGATAAGTGCATAGTAATTATATGGATTTTAAAGGAGATAATGATAAATACATGGTATAAAGTTTATTATAATTTCTTAAACTTTAAATTACTTAAAGTTAAAAGTTAGGAGCCTAGAGATTTTGGAAAATAATTTTTTTAAAAAAAAATTAGATTTTCGGTTGTTTGTATAAAAAGACATTAACTTTTTTTATCACTGTAATTATTTTTTTAAAAATCATTTTTCATCTATTAAATCGAAAATATTCATGCAATTTACAAAAATTATTTCATGATAGCACACTCCTAAATTTCTATGTCTTGCCTAAACCATTATTAAATTTAGGGTTAGACGAAAAATATAAAATTATATTTTAAATATTAAAATATAGAATATTCATATTTAAAAAAAAATATTCACAACTTACACTAAAGGGGGTTTGTGCATACACCGAAAATCATAAAAATTTTCTTAATTTTTAATAGTTTATTTTTTTATGATATAAAAGGATTATTTTTCTCATTTACTCTCTTTAAAAATTTTCACTTATCCTAGAAAAATTAAGATCATTGCACTCACACTTACAATTGACCATTAAATCTTATGTTTATGACCGTCAAAGTTATTTATCTACTTTCACTTTTCTCGTTCACTTTTGTTGTTTGTTCATCTTCGTTACTCTTTTGTTACAGTCGACTATTTACTACAAAAGTTTGTCTGTTACAATCATTTTTTATAAGATAAAAAATTATGAAAATTAAATAAAAGATTTGTTACTTTCTATCTTCGCAATCGAATAATTGAATATTTGAACTTATTTTTTAAAACTGTTAACTATATAAGTGACATTTATATAAAAATTTTCTTTAACTTCTTGTATGTGCAT
Source organism: Amphibolis antarctica (assembly GCA_024699675.1). Lineage (NCBI taxonomy): Eukaryota > Viridiplantae > Streptophyta > Magnoliopsida > Alismatales > Cymodoceaceae > Amphibolis > Amphibolis antarctica. The sequence continues at coordinate 21,545 of JAMKPZ010001788.1, read as the reverse complement.
AATAAAGTAAAGTAAAAATGTGAATTTTCAAATTTTTTCATTAGATGCATAAACAACAATTCTATTTTTTTTTTCTTAAATTTTACTTTACTTTACCTTCTTTTTTTTTCAAAAAATTTCTTTTAAAATTTTCACGATACACAAAACGAGCCCTAATAATCCTAAAAATTTTCCATTTATTTTTTTTCTCCGTTTACTTTTTTTTTCTTAACTTTTTATTTCTTAAATTTTCACGTAACTTTTAAAGTAAAAAGAAAAATTAACATGATATAAATAAAAAAAATTTAAAATTTTTTTTCTCTCTGGGCATCAGATTCTCTATCAGAAAAGGTTGAATTAATCAAAGATAAAGACCTTTCATCGTTACCGTCCGATGGTGGAAAAAGGAAAGATCGAAAGGGGTATAAACGAAAAGCACGGAAACGAATCGAATCCCACGAGAGAAGTTGAACGAGGAGGAGACTGGAGACATTCCTCTCCGAGGGCGGAACGGTAGCGAGAGTAGGGTTTTTTACGGTGGGGGTGTTGATCTCGATCCGATGGGGCGGGGGAAGTTCAAGTCGAAGCCTACAGGGCGGAGGCAGTTCTCCACGCCGGAGGAGATAAGTGAGTTATCCTGTGATTGGTTTCGTCCGGAGGAGATAAACCTACCCGACTGTTCGTCTTGACTGTTTTCGTTTGTGACTCTAATGAGTTTTGCGGTTGGGATGAAGTAGGGGTTACAGATTCCATCGAATTATTTCGTCGTTGGATAACATAATGGTTGCAGATTGTGATCTTACGGGAAAAATGTGGGATGCCGTTGATATCTTCCTGTTTGTGCCACAGACCGTAATTTTTCCTTTGACTAGCAATCCAACGATCATTTTGTATTGAATTTTCGGAAAAATTTCGCTGATTTATAGTGTCTTATTGTAGCATGCATTGGGCTATATCTTTTTGCTACGTATCTTTGCTTCCTCAAACTCTTGATTAACGTTTTTCTCAGCTGAATATATTGTTCTTAATGTAAAAAAAATGTATGCAAAAATTGACTCCATGTTTCTCAGCTGAATATATTTACTGCTAGTTTTTTTTCTTCCAATTTTTCACAGTTACAAGTCTTTTTTCAGTATTTGAGAAATTAATGATTCTGATTTATATTTTTCCACTTTCCAGTTGCTGGTACATCATCTCGTCCACGTACATTTAAACAGGTATCTATTGACCTGCAAAATATTATCTGTACATCTTTGATATTTTCCTTTTCTTTCCCTTGCACTGGGGGATCTTTCTATCTATTGTAGAATCACCATCTTCAATATTTTCCTTTTGATTTCAGTGGGGGATCTTTGTATCTAGTGTTGAATCACCACTATTACAAGCTAGTAATACCATATGCATTTGGGCTCAAGGATGAGTGCCGAAACAATAATAGAGGCTATATAAAAGCTAATTGTGCATTTCAGTGATGGATCTTTCTATCTAGTGTAGAATCACCATGTATACTAGATAATGAAGATTTTTTTTTTTTTTGATAATGAAGATTTAGACTCATGGATTAGTGCTGAAACAATAATAGATGCTGCCATATAAAAGAAGCTCATTGTTCTGAGGTGGAAGTGTATACGTATTTATGGATGTATGGAGAAGCAAGAGAATTACTGATGGAATAATGCATGTAGTGACATGCTTTTTCATGCTATATGGTGGTTTACGTGGTTGGAATGGAATAAGAGATTTTCCATTGAAGCAATGAATGATCAGTTAAAATGGAGAAAGGTGTTGGGTTGGTTACTAAATGGTTCCATTCTCTTCAGAATAGTGCTGCTACCTCTAACATGTATTACTGCTTGATTGGTTTTTTAGACTTTTTTGAGGGGTTTCTTATTTTGGGTGATTCTAGGTCATTGTTTTGCTTGTTTTGTTTTCTTTCTTCAATATTTTTTTCTTATTGAGTATCTTTAGGACTCTTTTTTTTTTTTCTTTTCTTTTCTTGGCTGTATCTTTTTCTTAAGTTTAGTGAATCCTTATTACTGTGAAAAGATTCCTTTTGATGCTAATTACTGTCATTTCACAATTGACTGAATCTTATGAATGGAAGTTACAGTTATAAATATGTGTTTGTTGGTTGTGTTAGCAATCTTGTCTCTATAGTTTTGATGATGTACAACTTTGTGTATACTTAAGTGATTGTGTGGGTGCAGCTAAATGACTACCACTTGAAGATTGAAATTCTTAAAATATGAAAATGTGATTGATTGAAGTGGTTAGCATGAAGCAGAATGTGCCTAGGAATGTGATGAGTGGAGGGACCACTAAGAAGACAAAGGCTTAGGTGATTGATTGTATGTATAGGTAAAGTTATATATTTTTATTGCTCATGCATTAGGAAGTATGATTTCACCCCAATAGAGACGTAGGAGCCTTAGAATTCCCAAACTACATCATCCCTTAAGCATAAAAACTAAACATTCCTCCTTAGCTCGCATCCAGAGAAAAATGGATTAACAGTCTTAAAAATAGACCAACGATTTTACACATCATTTGGGACAATAAAAAATAGGTTAGTCGGGACTGTTGGGTCTGTCAGAACAGACCTACGATCTGGAGATAACATGTCTTGATCTGCTTAAAATAGACCAATGGTCCTAAGGTAGGATCAATGGTTCTACAACTCATATTTGGATAGAGAAAAATAGGCTAATTGGAAGAGACCAAACGTTTTTAGAATGAAACTTGAAGATTTCCTTTGTTTGTCAAAAATGGACAAACGATAGGAAACACATCTCATTGTTCTGCACTAAAATAGAGTTCGAATTTTTCAGGCTAATTCCAACAGACCAATGGTAGGAGTCTGAACTGGTAAAAGGAACTATTTGTTGTCAAAACGGACCAACATTTTCATAAATGTTAGTCCATCTTGGGACAGAATTTAACTATTAATGTGAGACAGTTAGAGCAACCCACTATATATACACCCCTTACTTGGCCAAAAATACTTCTTGTTGACTTGTTCTCTCAACATACAGCTCTAGATTTCTTTCCAAACTTGCATTGTTCCAAAACTTCAAGATCAACCTTTTCACAAGGCTTTCTCTCTGAATCACATTCCTGATAGCAAGAGCAAAGTACTTTGGTTGTAAGTTCTGTGTGTTTTAATTTTGTGTGCAAATTGTAATCATTGATTGTATTGGTTTATTTGTGTTCTCACGTAAAAATACCAAGAGGATTCCTTGGGATTAGGAATCCACTGTTGGCTTGAAGAGTTTTCACCATAAAACGCTTAGGTCTCTGCTTGTTGTTGAGAGGTTGGTTTTTTCTTGTGTTTGACCATAAAACACAAAAGCTTTCTTGGGGAATAAGATATCCAATGTTTGTTTGTAATGTTTGTACTATAAAATACTTGGTAAGGTTGGTTTGTAGTTTTTAGACCTAAAAACACTAGTAATTATATGGATGATGCTCAACCTAGAAAAACATTGGATTGTAAAGGTTGGGTGTTGACCCTTAACAATGCCAATATAGTGAATTAAATTAGGCTCAAGTGATAGCTTAGGGGTAGATGTAGCCATTTGATGAACCATCCAAAAATTCTTGTGTTCCTTGTAGTTGATTGTGATTTCTCTTGATTGTTGTGCTTTGTTGTGAATCAACAACTTAGAATTGAAAAATTGATAATATTGTTTCATCCATCGTCATATTGAATAATTGTTGAGAAAACTGTTTTCAAGTTCAATAAAATAAGTATCTCGTGAAGTATACTAAATCAATTTGAGATAAATTTTATAACTTCACTATTGATGAAGTGGAGCAATCTTACCAGGTTGACCTTTTTAATAGGTCTGGTTAATCTACTCTAAAGATGTTGTAGTTTCCTAGTTGGCCTATGAGAGAGGGTTCTTTGGTGTTTTGGTTCTTTGGTCTTATCTTTTTGGCTGGCTATTTTTTATCTGGTTGCATCTTGCTTTTATTTTGTTAGTAGATCTTAAACACTCTTGCCTATCATATCATACAAGGATGCTTTCATCTCATGCTGTAGAGATAATACATATTATTGTGAATCATTTTCTGATATTCCTAGTATTTAATTTACTAGGTGAAGGAAGAAGATGAAGAAACAGAAGAAAAGTTCGAAGAGAGTTCTGAAGAGGAATCTGATGATGAAGCAAAGGTCAGCACTTAAAACTTTGTTCTAATTCATTCTTGCTTCTTTCAATCTATCCAAGCTTCTTTTTTTATCATTCAAATTTATGCTAATTTTCCTTTACATTGCAATCTTTTGGCAGAAAACCAAGGGCACTCAAGGTGTTATTGAAATAGTAAATCCAAATTTGGTTAAGCCGAAAGGCATAAAAGCTAGAGATGCAAAAGTAAGCAAGCAAGGATTCATTTTTGATAACTCTCTATCTATGCCTTTCTATTTGAATCAAAAGCTGTGACAGTTCAGATATTTTGAGTCTCTTAAATGGTCTGCATGATAACTTGAAAAAACCCACAAATATTCATGGTTTCATCTACAGTATTATTCAAGGTTAAGCAGTCTTGTGATGTAATTTTATCATGATTTTCAAGGTGGCAAGGTACTCAAGCATTGAACTAGGGTCCATTGGACATTCACTTGGATTCCATGAGAATATTTTAAAAATAAAAATTCCTTTAAATGCTCTATGAGTGTATGCAATTACTAATGGATGAATTCATTGCAAATTTTAGTTGATACTGAAATCCTGAATATAAAAATAAAACTAGGTTAAAATAGAACAATGAGATTTTTGAACATAGAAAAGGATAAATGGATAAAAATAACATATAGCTAGGCATTAAAAGGTAAAGACTCTTAGCTTCTTTAACACGTAGGATCTTAAGTTTTCATTACAAAAAACATGTATATATATATTAATGAAATATTACTGAAATATATATATCTAATTGCTAATAATTTAAATTGCTTGTGATTTGTCATGAAAATATCTATTTTTAGTACTGACCCTTGTTGATCAAATGGGTATTTGCCAGTATTCATATGTAATGTTCTGGGAAATGGAAGAAATAGATTTCAGCACAATCTGTTCTGTTGAAATTACGGCTAAATGGCTGTTAAATACTTAAATCGGAGCAGTCATTTAACATTTTTGGTTGAATCTATAATGTCTATTTTCTGTTTTTTAGATTGTTGATCATTCTTACCAATCTCTGTATTATGGATATTAAATTCAGCACATTATTTGTTCATGATTGTTAATGGTTTATGGTTAACAATATCTTACAAATACTGATGCAATCCTTACCTCTGTTCTGTCTTTGCAGTTTGAGGCTACATCTGAGTTATCCAGACGTGAAAGGTGGTTTGTCACTGGTTCTCTCTTTTACATTGTCTTTATATATTTTTCAGTTATAAGATAATTTATATTGGTTGCATTTAAGATGGCATTGCCTACTTTTTTGGAATTTCCTTTTAGTGCTACGTAGGTAGTTAGGTATACCTAGTCAGCCACTTCATGCTATCATCCATAATTAAATGATGGGAACATCTGTGTTTATTATTTATTCATGTTATATTGATTTTTATGGTTTGGCTTGGCTCCAGATACTTGCCTGTGTGACATGGAAGTTTGGTGTGAAAATGTTTTGTGCTGATGTTACTTTCTTAGTCTAATTTTATTATTTTGTACCCTTTTCATTTGTTTGGGACCCATCTGAAACCCAGCTTTACTAGTTTTGCTTTTGTTTTAGCTTGCCAACGACTTGTGTAGGCCTCCTATTTTTCTAATTTTAATCTATTGCTCTTTGCCATTCAAAAGACTTTATAATTCGGGAAATCAATTTAAATCTTGTATTTGTATTCAGATTCCATCATGAATTAATTTTCCATCAAGTTAGATGATCAATGTTGTTATAATTTAAATTATTTTAACTTTCAATTTGGTCTATGTTGTATTTTAATTTATTTATGAGTTTTTGTGAAACATAAAAGTCGGAATTCCTATAAAGGATTGTTGTGGTTCCCTAGTATAGTCTATGTATTTTAAGATCTTTTGTATCCTGTTGCTGGAATGGCATTTCATCCTTATTGGTTGCTGTTATTTTATTTTCCCCCTTTTACCACTCAAATGATTTCATGTTAATATGAAATTTGCATGTAAGAAACTGTATTAGCACATTTTAAATCATTTATAATCACTTGTATTTGTAATTATCATAAACATGATGTGGTAACATGTAATCATCAAGAAGTTCATTTTTAGTGTCTATTTTCAGAGAGGAGATCGAGAAGCAAAAAGCTCACGAACGTTATATGAAGCTGCAGGAGCAAGGGAAAACTGAACAAGCTAGAAAAGATTTAGGTAATATTGGCTTCTTGGAATTTTGCTCTTTGTATCTGCTTATTTTTTGAATAAAAAATTTCTAATGTTGATAATAATGGAAAACTAACATTATAGTGATTGGGAAAAAAAATTTAAATAGACATTGAAGGGGATATTTTGAAGAAATGGAATGGAATAATATATATACATCTATATATATGAGATTAGGGAGAAAAATGATAATTTATTGTGGGTTGAGGGTGATGAGTACAATGGTACAATATATTGATTGTGAGAAATGGACCTAATGGCAAATAGATATCCATTAACTCACACACCCTTAGACAATCACATTAACACTTACAATAAAATAGTATTTATTGTCATCAATATTATGTCGTATTTCTTTTTATAGTTCATTACCTTATAAACTAGGGCATTGCCTCTCACCTCAACTGTTTTCAAGGGTATCCTCTTGAGATCACTTCTTGCCTTTATTACTTTTGTTTTTTATTTGATATTGGCCTGATGAAGGAGGAAATATGTTTGACTTCGATGAAAATATTTTTGGAAATTTGTGAAAAACACGGAAATTCATAAATATTGTTAAAAGTTGTGACTTTTGATATGTGGACAAGGTGAAGTAAGTCATGTCTAGGAATAATTAAATTGAATATTCAAGCATTCATTACATTACCATATCCCTTTGAAACTAATATGATGAAATAGGAGAAGAAAATACTTAAAATACATAAAGAATACTCTAAACATAATTATAAAAATAGAATTTACCTCACTGAAGTTTAGTACAATTTAAAATGCCAATAACCAGTACTTTTACAAATTGTGGGAAACTGATTAAATTTTTCTCAAGTTTCGTAAATAAAAAGAAAAAAAACAAATAAAACTTAATTCTACTACTTTTATATTAGATCTAACTTATACATGTACATGTGCACAATATCTAGGCAACTTTGACTATATTTTTCAAATTTAAAAATAAAAGGAAGATCATAAAAATAAAAAATGAAGACTGTTAAATGTAATTGAAATCCTACGAAATTATCTGGATCTAAGGATTTTAATCTCAAACAAATGAAGACTGTTAAAAGATTGAAAATCTGGTGTTTACACCATTTGTGCTGCTGGAGGCTGCTGTAGACTTTCAAAATCCAGAGAAATGCTGGTGGAGGCTCCTGCAAGGTTGCAAAGCATGCAGAACATGCATGGGTGAAGGATGAAGAAGAAATGAAAAAATGTTGGTTGACATATGCTCACGTCAGTTGATAAATTATTTTACCGTGTTAAAAAAAATTGTCAACTAGCATGTCTACATTGGGGACCAGCATGACTTGATGCATCGACTGACATCATGTGGTGTCAGTCAGTAGAAAATAATAAGGAAAAATGCTGATGTTTTTCAAACCAACGTCAATTCTAAAAACTCCAATCAGTTTTGTTTGAAAAACACTCAGAAAAATCAATCTTTCAAAAAAACACTAAGTGAAAAATTATTGTTGACCCCTAATTTTTAATATGTTGCTCTTTGTGTCACTCACGTAGAACGTTTGGCTTTGATACGGCAACAAAGAGCAGATGCTGCAAAGAAGAGGGAGGAGGAGAAAGCTGGTAATTTCTGTTTTTCCTGGCTAATATACCCTTTACGGTTGATGTTCTCTCCGTTTTCTTTATGATTATTGATTGGTTGCACTAGTTGTAAAAAAGGTAACTTATGATTGTGATCTTTTTCTTTTGCTGTCAGCCAAAGAACAAAGGAAAGCAGAGGCCCGTAAATGAGTACATCAAATTATCGAACTATTTTCTGATGTTCTCATCTATATAATGCACATGCTTTATTAAACATGGTGAAATTTAGTTTGCCAGTCTTCTATCATCACGATGAACTTGCATGGTTGCGTGGTTGCATGGTTACCGTGGACTTGGTTATTTAACACTTAAACATGGTATCCTGTTGCAACGTTATTTATTATTCGTTATTATTTGTATGAGCGGATGCATGCAATTTTTATTTCGAATAACTAGTTTTTTATATCTTGGTTGAGAACATTGGTATTTTGCATTTGCAAGTAAAACAATGCCCCTATTAGGTTTGGGTTTGGTCAGGTCATCTCTTTCTTGATTCGTATTAACTAGGCAAAGAAAAGGTTAAATCAGGTTATTAGATTCTACATCTCTTTTTTGACTGCTCTTTATTTGTTTGCTGAACTCCAAAATTGAAAAGAAAAAAATAGATTGTTTTGTAGTTCAATAACATTGGTGCTTTGCTTGAGGTACGAGCCATGCATTCGATGCAGTGTCTTTTCTCGTGATGTAGAATGTCCATGGGAAGAAGCAAGCCTGAACTTTATGTTAGGTTTGATCACGAGGGTTGGTTGAACAACAGGTCTCACGTGCATTTCTGTTTGAACTCTTAAATCTCCATAGGTGTGTCTGCACCAAATATGGCATACATGTTTAAGATTTTGCGTGGTTATGAAGTCATGAAATTTGTTTCTAATTATCATCAACATCACAATGCGAGGAAAGTTAAAGTAAGTTTTAATTTTTTGTAGTTTTTCTGGAATTGTGGTATTGAAAGAGTCTGATTTTTTGATTGATTTTCAAGATTTTGCATAGTTTTCTTTTATATTGTGTTTAAATTAAAAATATTTTAAAAGAATATAGGCATCTAAAATATTAGTACCTTAGAGTCAACAGAAACATAGTTTTATAAAAAACTAAAGCTTTAAAAGTAATCTCAAATATTGCCTTGAACATCCTCATAGCGCCTTTTGGCATTGTATTGGTTAAGATTTTTCTGGATTTTTGCTATCATCGTTGTCAAAAGTTGCCGCACGTCACTAGGCTTGCTTTGTTGTCGGAGATATCTTAATGTTATAATTAATGGTTAGAAAAATATTCTGCTGCATTAAAGATTAAATCAAACTAATGTTTATTTGTTTTTTTTTTTATGTTTATTCGGTTTAGGTTTAAGGTATTTGGTCGTTCAGGTACATTTCAATTTAATATTAAAAGTTGAAGTAACATTAAATTCTATTGTGGTGGTACCTTATATCGAGTTAATATATTAAATATTAAAATTCATGATTAAACTCAATCTCTTTTGGTGTTTATACCAAACATGACTTGAGGAGGTTGGTATCATTTGGAGTTTATTGAAAAGAAATTTTTTAGGAAATTTAAAAAGATAGGATGTTTGTGTGATTTAGAAATTAAAATTTTAAAAGAAATTTTAATATATAAGTACATTCAATTCTCTATTTTTCTTAACTTCATTCAAATCATCTTTTAACCAAATGAAATTCTTTTGCAATCCGCCGTGAAATAATAATAATAATAATAGCAATAGTAATAAATAAGGTGTATTGTGAAATAATAAAAAATGAGGTGTATTTCTTGGAGGTGTATTAGTTATTTTAAATATGCTTTGTGGAATTTTTAATTAAAATTTTCATCACGTATTAAAATTCTCTGTTTTTTAATTTACGTTGAAATTTTTTATTTCTATTTTACGTATCCTTTTTGTCTAAATTTTTTATTTTTATTTTTATTTTTAAATTTTCGTCACATTGACAGACATTTGAACATCTTTTATTTAAAATAAATTCAAAATAGTGGAAAAGGTAATTGCGTAGTTATTGTGAAATTCAAAGGAATATGTATGTTCAAGTCGATTAAATGTTAAATATGAACCTAGATTTTCGGTATAGCATCGAATGTTCGAATAAATAAATAAATAACTAAAAGGATGTATATTAGAGTTCAGTTCAATTTATTTTTTGCCTAAATCACCGAATAATAGGTATAGGTTCAATTAATACTCAAATCAAATTGATTATCTTGGTCTATAATTTAATAAATGAAAATCAAAAAGAAAAATACACTTCAACCCAAATTGAGATTTGGGTTACATAAAAATGCTACAGGAAAATATGATAAAAAAATTTAAATATATAACACGTTGACAACAATTCTGTTTGATTTAGTTTGGCTAACACATGAAACCAATCTCTTCCGTTTTTAAAAATAGAAACAAACCAAATCACCGTTTACATGGGAGCCGAATCAGTTCATCAAATTGAATCAAAACATGTACACCCTTATTTGAGACCAAGAAAGGTTTGTATTTTTAAAAAATACGAAAAATAATCAAAAATCAAAAATCAAAATTTTCATCATTTTCTACTTTTTTTTACCCTTTCCAAAAACACAAACCCCTTAATAAGAAATAGGGGCGATTTCAATAGTTTCATGGCCTACCAACCCGTTATCGTAGCAACGGCTCAAACTCTTTCCACAAGTGTCAAAACCAAAATCCAACACATTCAAAACCTCAAATGGGAAGCAAACCAATTCACGAAATAAATACGTGAATTCCCCCATGATACACTAATAAAAACCTAGAAAGCACCATGGATACAACAAACATGACTATGGTGGTGAAGAAAATCGTAATCCACATGAAAAATTCAATCTATAGCCCTTTGAAACACCATGAATTCACATGTGACCTTCTTATGCTAAAGCCAACTACGCAAATTTAGATCCTTTAAGACACAACAATGTATTTACCTATGAGAAAGATCAATGCTAGCTTTTGAAAGAAGCGTCTCACCGATTAGAAGTTGAAAGTTGGAGGAACCTCACCATCATTTCCAATCTATGTCGAACAGCATCCAACCTTCTTCACCTCGGATACATCATCCTTGTTTCCAACATTGATGGTTTGGCCCTTAGGCAAAGCTGCAGGATCATTGCCTACCTCAAGGGCCTTTTTGCTAACAACATGGTAGATCTGAGTAAGAACTTCCGTGAAGGCACTTTCGACATTCATGGATTCAAGAGCAGACGTTTCCATAAAAAATGTGCTCTCCTTTTCTGCAAATGCTTTTGCATCGTCTGTGGAAACAGCCCTAAGATGCCTTAAATCTGCCTTATTTCCAACAAGCATAATGACAATGTTGGCATCTGTGTGATCCCTCAGCTCCTTCAACCATCTTTCCACATTCTCAAATGTAACATGCCGGGTCACATCATAGACAAGAAGCGCACCAACTGCTCCTCGATAGTATGCACTTGTAATTGCACGATACCTATATAGGAGACAAAAATGAAAGTTACGTTCATTTCAAAGAATTCACAAGGCATTCTCTTGAGCTTCATATTTTTCTCAAGAGTTTGCATGATGGAAATATGATTATACAAAAAAAGATGGACGGCAGTCCACATCTAGAATAAACATTGAGAGGTTTCATGAAGAAGAGAAGAGAACAACCTTCATTGACAAAAGTTATGATACCACGTATCCTTGCAGATTGCAAGTATCATTTATTGACACAGAATACAAAAAATGCACAGGATCTGTAGAATCGAATGAAAGAACATACTCATACCCTTTTCATGTTTGTAGCTTGTTGAGCTTCACTATATGTAGCACTTAAAGTTTGAACATTAACAAACACACTGCTTTCCAAAAACTAACAATGGTATCAATTAAAAACAAATTTCAACCAAATAAAAACAGAAACGCATTAAATTAATGCTTACCACATATGATAATCTTTTTTTTCAGGTCTCTGGCATGCCCAAGGTTTAAGACATATCACCATGGCATCCACTCCTTTCTAAGAAATTGATACCAATCTTGGTGCAAAATGTTGATGAAGAAAAGAAAGCAAGAAACACACAAAATACAACTTCTTTTGAATGTTGAGCTGAAGCAAATTTCAGCCAAGGCTCCTAGAAGAATTACAGGTATTTACTTTCAACTGGAATACACGAGGGAAGACAACACAAATTGGACAGTTAGGAGTTAAAACCTAAATGAATATAAATAGCAATAATGATCAATCAACCAATGCCTTAGTCCCATTATGTGGGATTGACCGCATGAATCCTTTTCCTCTATTATTTCTATCCATAACTAATCTTCCATTAAATTATATAAATTTAAATCTTTTTCCACTATTTTAACCAAGTAATTTTTGATCTTCCTCTACTTTTTTTAAATTTCATTTAACATTACTAATTAATTCCCCTTTCCTTACATGTGTATCTGAATGCAAAAGGAAACGATTGCTTCATTTTACTGGAGAAATATCAACAACTACAATAACTGTATTATTCAAAATGAGGGCTTATCAACTACGAGAACAATTCATTATATCCTTCCCCATGTTCTTCCTTGGAATCCTACCCAGGCATTATCTTAAAATTTGTAAAATAAGTAAGATAAATGTAATGACTTGTAACAAGAAAATGGAACAAACCGAATGTAAACAATAAGTTATGACTGATAAATATCAACCGGAGAAGAATTAACCAATCATCAATTCGGAACTACCATCTCATACACTCATTTATTCACCTACTGTGAGAATGGGGGGGACCCAACCGTCTAAAAGGTAAAAATTCTATATTTTAAAACTGTTTTGGGTAACCGAGTGTTTTTGGGAGTGGACACTGTCTACAAGCTATATGAAAGAGCCAATGGCTCTATGACTTAGACAATGCAGCTGATGGCTGACAAGTCCCTGAATTAAGCTCACAGTTCTTATAGAATGAGAAAAGGACTCAGACACATACACTTCGACCCAAATCCCTCTAAAAATTGATATCTTACAAATAGAACACACTTTAGACCTATTTTTCACAAGCTCCACAAGATGATGTACTTATTGTTCAACTGACCCGTAATCTTCAAATTATCAGATAATATTCTCAACCAACTTTTGATGTGTTAACCTTTAATGACCTCTTCTCTGGTTAAGGACGGCAAAGACCAAAGGTATCCAATTAAGAACTCAATGAAAACCCTAAACCAGGTCGATCATGGATTTAAGATGTAGTTATGTTTGGTTCCTTTATGATCATTGAGGAACATAAATAATTATCATTTTCTTAAATTGGTCTTTCAGCCTACTCAAACAAAAACGATTTGAAATTTCTCTTTGTTATGTGGTCCTTCAGGTACCGTACTTGTTACAATGACAGCCCATACTACCCATCCCACATTTACATGCTTCCCAAAAGTGGCAACTGAACATGTTGCAACAATTGCCATCTTTACAGAATGGCTTGTTGATCCTGAAAAGTGCATCTCTTTTTTTTGGTTGAATTAGTACGAAGATGTTGGTATCAGAATTCGAACATTGCTAAAGAATATGAAAGCACACAGCCCCTACTAACTCAGCTATTTAAAATTGGTTGTAAAGCTCATCCATTTCTATAAATCGATGAAAAAGGTAAAAGAAAGAAGTCAAATTCAGTAACGACGATCGCCAAACCAATATATAAGACAAAACACACGCAAAAGGAGTCAAGTTTGAATTCAAACAGACAGTTCCAAAGAAGTACACGCAAGCATCATTATATAGCAATTACCGTAAGAATCGAACCAACATCAAATACACCCTCAATTACCAATTGCAGAGGAATTTGCCACCGATAAGAAGTAATGGATCTACGCACAACCCCCAACACACGCGCGCGCAAAAAGAAACCATCTTTCATCTCAAAACTACGAGATCTTCAAAACCTACATGCTCAAACCGCGAAATCTCGTCCAAAATAACAAGATCCACACGTACGACAAGCAGATCACCAAGAATAAAAAATAAAAAACAAAGAAACGTGCAACGCAGAACGGACCTTTCCTGGCCTGCGGTGTCCCAAATCTGAGCCTTGACGACCTTATCCTCTACGCGAATGCTCCTGGTAGCGAACTCAACCCCGATGGTGGACTTGGACTCGAGGCTGAACTCGTTGCGCGTGAACCGCGAGAGGAGGTTCGACTTCCCGACACCGGAGTCCCCGATGAGGACGACCTTGAAGAGGTAGTCGTAGTCGTCGTCCGTCCTGTACGCCATTGGTGTGGGGGGGACGTCCCGCTCCTCCGGCAGCCACTGGATCGGAGTGTCTGGTGGAGGTGGTGGTGGTGGAGGGGAAATAGTGATCGGCCTCTGTTCCAGAGAGAGAAAGGGGAGGCGCGAGAAAGGAAGGAAGCCAGCAGAGGACGCGTGAGCGGTGAGCCGAAGCAACCTAATTAAGTATGACATTTTCCCTCTCAATAACTATTCTTCTTCAATTTGATACTATCTTTTTTTTACCTATTATTCTGAGGTTTCGTTTGAAAATTATTTTTCAATTTTAATTTTAATTTTATATAAATTTTTATATATTTTCATTAACTCACAAATTTTAATATATAAATTTTTAACACACTAATTACTTTATTTATTTTACAATTTCTAGCTTTAACTTCCTCAAACTCTTGAAGTTGATTAAAATTATTTCTAAATGTACCTTAAATTTCAATATTAGTCTTAGCTCTGAGAATAAAAAAAATGATTTTTAGAAGAATAATTTTGAAATTGAATGAGAAAGAAAAGTAATCTTGATAACAAAAAAAAAGTAGATTGAGAAATATATATGTTATCGTTGAATTGAGAGTACTTTTAAAAGTTAAAAGTAAAAAAAAAAAAAAGTCTAAGTTTTCATTTTGAATCATTAGATATAAACTTTCTGATGTTTATAAATAGTGTTTGTTTCTTTTATTTAAACCCTTTTACAATATTGTTAATATTTTTTTCAATTTCTACATTCAAACATGAAACAGACTTTGTTGTACGCAGAAACGAAGATTCCGAAGGGGAACGTGTGGACTAGAGTAAAAATCAATTCTTTTTATACGCTGAAGAAATGAAAACTTTTCATTTCCCTACATTTCGATCTACATAAATACATCATTTTTGTACTTTTCATCTCCCTACTTTCGAACGTGCACAAATCCTTCCGAGTATATTTTTTCGTGAGATTAAGGTTTCTTTTCAAGAAGCAAGATGCTTTGAATTTTACTAGAATTTATTAATTACATGGATACTAATTCAATAGAATCTTGAAAAATGCTGTCATCATCAAAAAAAAAAAAAAAAAAAAAGTAAAAAATAAAAATGGACATGGGCTTGCACCTACTAAAAACTATTAATTAAAGTCACCTTTTCTTTCTTTTTTTGAAAAAATGCCACTATCCATTGCCCTAGCATCTGGGAACAAATTAAATACATAGCGTTGACTGGTCAAACAACATGTAGATCACAAGGTTGGAGTGTGCCACCCACCAACCACACTTTTTTTAAATTTTTTAACAATATAGTCTAATACAAGTTCAAATAGATTATACTTAGATTATTAATTGAAAAACTTGACATGAATGATGTGGGTTTTGGTGGGAAGGGAGCCGTCGAGAGCAGAAGTGGTGCTCCGCCGTTCACAACCCTGGAGTGTTGTCGGAGTAGAAGGTGTGCGGGAGCCGAAGCGGCGCCGCCGGCGTGCGGAAGGAGGGTTTTGGCGTTACGGGGACAACGGCGTCGTCGTCCGGTGTTGGGATATTTGTAAATGTTTTTTTAAAAAAATATTATTTTAATATAATTTTACTATTTGAAATTTAAGATTTTATTTTTTTACAAATATTTTTAGATCTCACATTAATAACATATGTGCATATGTTTAAAAATTCGACAGAAAGCAAACGGTAAAAGTAAAAGAATTTGAGTTTAAGGAGGAGTAAAAGAAATTTTTTAAAAAAGATTTATTATTGAAATATTAAAAATGTAAAATATTTTCACTTTTTAAAAAATTAAATATAATTTTTTTTTTCAAATTTTTAATATTTCAATAAAAAAATTTAAACTTTTATTTTCCTTAATTTTTAAAAAGTACAAACCTCTCTTAATTAGCAAAATAAAATTTCATAACCGTCATTAATTATCATATCACTATCAGTTTAAAAATAATTACCGATGTTTATTCATGATTAATCGGTAATGTATCACTCTTTAATTATCAGATTTTGAGCACTTTTGATCCTGCAATTATGGTTTAAACAAAAGAAAGACCAAAAACGAAGGTGATTGGGATGGCCGGCGACGGAACAAGTCGACGACCTATCGGCATAAGACGTCGACGGCGGGGCGGATGGCGCGGAAGACGATGTCGTAGGTCTTCTCGGTGGGGTGGATGGAGTCCCAGAAGACATACTTGGACGCGTCCGGGCACAGCAGCAGCTCGGCGTTGCAGAGGAAGGAGGCCTCGAGCAGTCCGGTGCCACAGCAGCCGCTCGTCGTCTGCCGGAAACCTGAGATGGCGAGGAGCGTTTGGTGTGACCGACGGAAGGGAGAAACTGGGTGATTAACCAACACCAGACTTGGTTGGGGTGGTTTTATGTGTAATTACCGAACTTGGCCGGTGCGCCGATCACGTCGGCGACGGGGGTGTAGATGTCGGCGTAGGAAATCGTGGCCCCGCCGGAGTAGGAGCTGTGGTGTAGCTGCTGCTGGAGCTTGGCGTTGAAGGATTTGGACAGGGAATTGAAGGAGTCGATGCAGCGTCTGTCCTGGAACCTGCCACGCCAGTTGAGCGTGATCACCACCGGCAAGCAGCCCATCGGAGGCAGCCCCGCCACCACGATCCGCCTCGCGCCCAGCTCTTGCAGCTCCTGTCGACCACGACGGTTAATCCCACCGGGAAAATGATGGCTTACCGAGAGGGTAGCAAGCACTTTTCGGCTAACCCGCAGGAAATGGCTGATGTTCTGCAGCAAGAAGCTCTGGTACTCGTCGACAGTGTAGCGCTTCCTCCTCGCCGGAAGGACGAAGTAGTTGGCGACGAAGTCGTTGGTCCCGGCACTCACTACGAAGACGGCCCGCCGTATGATCTCCTCTGTTCTGTCTTCTCCGACCATGAGCTCCATTCTTGCCTGGTAGGTCTTGAAGACGTCAAGCTGGAACGCCACCGGAATCACCCCCTGCAGATCAAGAAGAAGATCCGACATCAGCGGAATCTTTGTCCGATCGGAAAGAAGCTAGCAATCGAAACCATTCGTTCTGGTTTTGGATCACAACAAGGTAGAGGGCGAAAAGGTGGGAGGACCCTACGGAGAATTGAGCAGTGAGATGGTCGAAGCCGGAGCCGGCGGACGCAAAGCTGACGCCGGTCGAGAGCTCGTGGAGCCCAAGCCGCAAGTCCAGATACGGGGGCAACAGATCCTTGATGCCCAGATAAGAAGCTACGACTCCGGCAAAGAAGCATCCAAAGTTACCGACATTGTTGTTGTACAGCTTACAGAGAAGAAGCAGGACTCAACTCACCGATGAAGTCCGTGGTGAGCCTGCCGTTGGAGAATCTCCCGCTGGCCCTGTGGCCGACGAAGTCCCTTCCGTAGGGCGGGAAGTTGCTGCGGAACGCCGTGGGGAGGAAGTTGTTGTTGCCGGAGTCGACCGTGGAGTCCCCGAACGCGAAGATCGCCGGCGCACCCTTGCAAGCCGACGTCGTCTCGTTCCCGGCCAATGCCCGAGACACGAAGAGGCAGAGGAGCAGACGCAGGAGGCGGGGCATGGTGGTCGCCGGCGAGTGGACGGACGCTACCGAAACTGCAACTCTGTTGTTACGATTATTATTATTACGAGAACATGTGTGGGTCGTGTGAGACGGAGATGTGTACATGCTTGTCCACGTCTGCCACAGTCACGGGTGTGAGTTTGCACGACAAGCGACGTCGGCAGTACATGGATTGCCCCACGCGCCTTTTTTTTCTGACAGAGCGTTTGGAAACCGCGCAATGCAATTATACGCTTCTTCCTGTAATATTTAAATATTATTAATATCTTATTATAGTATATAATATTTAAATTCGTTCTTTTTATTCTTCTTTTATAAGTTTTTTTTTTTACTTTTAAAATGGAACAGCAGAAAAAAAGAATTGACTCCTGATCTTCTTTTATCGCTGTAGCATACATTAATGTTATATTTAATAATAAAATTTATAAAAATTTTAATATATATAACATTTTATGAAATGAGATACGTAAATAATAATTATAGTAGTTTTTTATTATAATATTTTAATGTAAAATTACGAAAATAATCTTATTTTTGATAATTTTTGTTGATTTTGTGAATTTAATTTTCTAACATCGATTATTTAAAAAAATAAAATAAAATAAAATAAAAATCGTATTATAAGATGAAAAGTATCAAATCCCACGTAATCTCACTTTATTTCCAAACATCATCTAAAATATAGATGATCTCAACTTCAATTTTAATTTTATATAAAATTTTATTTTTTTATTATTATAATATAATTTTTTATAATTTTAATTTTATTTATTTTACAACTTGTAATTCATGATCTAACCCTGGAGCTCGTCGAAGCTTTTCCTAAATATATCCAAAGTACGGTGAAGGGTGAAAAGAAAGGTGTCTGTAATAATAAGTGTAGATCAAATTTAGGTTACCATAAAATTGAATTTCATTTGAGAACTTATTCTTTTAACTTAATACTTCACAATTGTTAAAGTTTGAAGTTGTATTTATCAAAGAGTCTTGGTACAAACGTTTCTATTTAGGTAGACATTTTAAATAATACATAAAATTTAATTTTAATATATATATATATATATAATTTAGTTGTTATTGCAAAAATATTGTTTAAAATTGTGGTCGACAGATATTTTTATATGTTTTTCGACTTGATTACGATGGTTGTGACGATTTATTTATTAGATTTTAAGTTATCAATAATAATATTTGGATATATATATTTATTTAGTCTATTCTAAGCGTAGGTCTCACTTATTTTCTTAACTTCAATTTTAACTTTAGTTTTACACAAACTCTTATATATTATCATTATCATATAAATTTTTACCTTATAATTTATTATATAATTCTATTATCATTTACGAAATTATCTTCAACATCAACTGTTCACATTTATTAAAATTAAAGTTAGATAAACAAATAAATCCTTGGTCATGCAATATATAAGGAAAAGTTTTCCGCACTTTTTCTTAAAAATATGAATTTTCTCTTTTTACCATGACAATGTTACGTTCCATTGTTTTTAAGTGCAACAGAATGTATTAATTACATTCTTATGTTCAAGGAAAATGTCATTGTTGGTTGATCACCAATAAAGTTTCCGTCTTTTCCCACTTTTCTTCTAGTTTAATTGGTTTGGTCCAGCATTGGTAAGTCTTGACACCAACCCATCACTAAAATGGTTAAGATTATTTTGGCATAAACAAGTGACCCATTCAAACTATTTAATAAATGGGTTAGTTCATATTTAGAGTATATAGACTACATTTGTTGGAAAGTTACTTTAGTTTTAATAACTATAGAGATTTGAAATTGAGAATAATTTTGTAAACGATATTAAAATTACATAATAAATTATAATATAAGAATTTGTATAATAATAATAACATATGAAAATTTGTAAAGAAGTGAAATAAGTCTCCATCAAACATAAAGAGGACTAATGATGAGGATACGGTGAGGCCACTTTTATGAAGTTAGGTGAAGGTTTTCGGCTAGCAAAGGACAAGACATAGAATTTAGGAAACCAAAGTTTGAGAGAAGAACAAAGGATTACTAGTTAACTTTACTTGTATATCTCTTCTGTATACTTGTTGTTCACTTACACCTTTTTTTTGATGATAAACTATAATTTTTATTAATGTTTTCTCAATAATGTTTCATTATTATGTTTCACAAGTAAGATAATCAACTATCAATTTTTTTATTAAGAGATAATGAATTAAATTATTTGTTGAGATATACAATTATCATTTGTCATTGTTTATTAGGACTAAAGTATGACATATTCTTTACATAAGATTAGGAGAAGATGTTATATAAGTTGAAATGCAAAAGTTGATGAATTTATTTTAGAAAATCTTAGTAAACAAAATTCAAGATATTGTTATGTTTACGTAGAATGGAAGAAATCTTTAATTTATTGATTTATAATAATTTGGATAGACTAAATTCAAAACTATTATAATAATTATTATTATAAAACAATTTCTATTTATATTTTCTATCAAGTATTAACGTTTCTTGTTTTTTAATTTCTATCGATACCTTTCATTTTCAATTATCTCTCTAGAATGAACTTTTTATTTTCATTTTCAGAAATAAACACTAACGGAGAAAGGGGCAACGTTTTTCAAGGTATGGGGGTCCTGTGGGAGGAGGGTATTTGTGACGGCTAGTATGGTGGCTTTAACGCCGTCACTATATCGATTTTTCTGTAGTGTACAATGCCTACCATATCATCCAATAAGGAGGTTGGTTTATTGATTTCATGGTTTATTTTCTATGATGCATCGATCTGATCGAGTTCTAATAAGATTAAAATATGGTGGTGGTGGTCTGATTCCAATAATTATTTCGATGGTACGAAACTACCTAGGCATCAAAATTATAAAGAAAAAAAAGGAAGAAATTAAATAAGGCATTACAGAGATATAAATGTACGGCTTATTCAAATCAAGTTTACTAATTAAGCATGTAATTGTAGGATGCGACCGACTTGAACTCAAACTTTTGCCCGGTGAATGGATCGATCACCATGGTAAATGTCCTCCAAGAAGAGATCCAAATATTTCTTCACATTCACGTTCTTGTACAACCTCGGCTTCCCTTTTTCCAGCAAACCACTTGCAGGCCTTATCTCTTGCCCTGACCCGTTCGAGTGGAAGAACAAAACAGTCGAGATCCTCTCCTCCTCTGAATTGGTCACCACCCTGTGCATTGGACTTTGGTACTCTCCATTGCTCATTATCTACATACATAGAAGCAACACTAGTGGTATGTGAAAATCATTAATTCATGTAGTATTGGTACGAAATTAATTACTGACGATCAACATATGTACCTCTAGCTGATCCCCTACATTGACAAGCAAAGCGTCGAGGACAATTGGGACCTTGACCCACCCAAGCCGGTGGTTGAGGACTTGAAGGCCCTCTACGTCTGGGTCTTGCAAAAGGACGGTGACCACTGATCCGTCTGCGTGGGGTTTGATCCCGAACACAAGGTCAGGCCTCGAGCACCGAGGGTCCAAGTTGAATCTCATGTCGATGCGTGTGTCCTCCCCCCCCATCTGGGCAACGAAGGAGTCCTCCTCCAAGCCCAACAGCTTTGCCGACGCCTTAAGAATCACATCCACCATTGCTTGAATCTTTTCCAAGTACTCCTCTACCGTCTCCCTGAAGGAGTTGTATGTATATATACATGAAAAAGCGCAGGGTTGTATTGCATATATATCATTGATTGATAAATTGTTTGCAGAAGATCGAGAAGACATGTTATTAGAAGAGCCCTGTAAGGAAACCTGAAGGCGATGGGAGTCTCAGGCCACAGCTCCATCTTCCTCTCTTGCTTGGG